>LS055994.1:0-13375 GCA_900241095.1 Acartia tonsa | reverse complement strand
AACTTTTATGGGATATCAGTATCAAAATAATTTTTCCCATTGTTATGAGCATCTTTAATATAATTTACTTTGACCATTGTCATCATACAAAATAAAACAAGGTTTCATATTTATTTTATCCAATAAATCTATTCTTGATTTTAGTAAAAACCTTTTAAATCTACCTGTACGTATTCCCATCTACGATTTTTTGTGCTTCGCTACTTATGGATGTTGTCATCCTTGTTTATGAACTAGTGCACGCGCCCTTAGCTCATAAGTGCTCTGACTTTAATGGGGTAGGTAAGAATTGTGCAGATAAATAGCTTAAACCACCAAAACACTTTAGAAAAAATTAATATAATAGCCTAAAACCATCCCGGGTCCAATATGTGAAGCGTCCATAAAAAGTAAAATTCAATCATTTTATAGTTAGTATAGCTTTAGACAAAGAAACCATACTACTATATGTAATAGGATATAATTCATTTGCTAGTTCAAACTTTGACAGTATGCTTATCGTTGTAATATCGATTACCGCTGTTCATATTTAAACGGATATGATGACTTACACCGTTTCTTTTCTTTTAACTGGAAATTTGGTTTGAAATATTGTAAATCTCTGTTATATTCTGTATTTTTCACTTATATTTTATATTGTTTCTTCCTTACAATTCCAAAGGCATAGGATGTCTGTTTGTCTGTCCGTACAAAAAATCTCTTCTTAACATATTTCCAGTTAGATCAACCCTCCTCCCCAATGAATTGTCCCTAAGGCGAAGAATTTATGTAACTCTGGTTATTAGCCACCCGTTTGCGAAGCTGCATATAAATTATTATAATTCAAAGTAAACTACAAACTATTTTTATATAGCCAAAATATCAATAAAATATTCACAATTTACCTTATTGACGTGTTTATAGATGCAAAAAGCTTCTGTATATGAGAAGTTCATTTAATTGCAAAAAGGAACTATAGTTTACTTTGGCTGAATGAAGTTCATAGGAGTTGAAAAGTTCCTAGGCTGCTTTTTGACTTCTTTCATTTTTACAACTAATAAAGATATCAAGATTGTGATTTAGATTGTTCATATTATAACTATTAAAACCAGAGCTAGGCAGCCGCGCGTAAGCCGCGACTAAGCCTTCAAAACTGTTTGAAAAAAAATTTCTAAACTGAGAAATTGCCATATTTGGTTAGATTTGGACTTAAATTTGATTTTAAAATTGTTAACGGTTGATTTTCCTAAGGCACACAGGCGGCTGAAGCGCGGCTGCCGAGCCTTGATTAAAGCGCTTTTTTAAAATTTTTGTTAAACAAGCATTATCATTCATGTTACAAGCTCAAAAAGTTTCATGTTATAAAAAAATTAAAATGTTAGACTTTCCTCTGGGTATTTTGTTGGTTCATTAAACACCACAAATTAGCATCTTAAAGAAAAATCATTATTCATACAAGGTTGTCAACATCCATAAAAGCAAAGCTTTGAACTCTTAAGGAAGGACTAACGAAGAATAACTCTTGTAGAGTGACAGAACTTAATATACAGATACAGCACAGAATACAGTAAAAAGACATATTTTAAATTTTAGGACCTGATTTTAGAGATGCTTTGCTTATATTAGTGTGCATTGTTGTCCTTGGAATCATTATTTCAAAAGTCAGAATAGAATAATAATATCATACAAAAAGTTGATGTCAAAAAGTTAAAAATCATCATGTTTTAGAACTTTTTTGTAACAATTATAGAGTTTCCTAAATCGTACCTAACTGTTATTGGAATCATCAAGGACAATTTTAACATGTCAAAGTTAATAAAAAAAGCCATACATTATGGACGGACTATCCCTAATTATAGAAAAGCTTCGCTTTTAACAAGGATAATCAAGTCCATATAAAATGGGCAGCAATAACAAATAAGCAAAGAAAATATAACTAAAGTTATAAGTTATGCTTTTACTGTTTCTTTCGGGGAGGGAGGGGACATTGGGCTATTCATTATCCCCAAAATTTTATAATATCGTTTTCTTATTCGTTAGGTTAGCAACTTTGGGGACTTTTAAGTGGTTGGTTCATATTAAGTTGAGTGTCCAAACAGTTAAACCACTTATTGTTATATGCAGAAGGTGTATTTTTTGTGTAATTTATAGGCAATTGTCTTACCCCTTTAGATCCCTGAGTTTCTTTAATGTATTTTTAAAAATATAAACGAAGTGTTATCTGAGAAGACTGTAGTAAAAATGTCAAACCTATATCAGCAATGAACTCATTTAGTCGACTAGAAATGGTTGCAAAATAATTTAAAGTATTCATGTGCACGCTCTAATTGACTGAGCCATGATAATGTATATTTTGTGGAGGGTAAACAACAATTTTTCAAACACACACACACAAACGACTAAAATCTTTAAAAATTACATGCAAGGTTCAACTGGAACTTTTATATATCAACATTAAACAAGAATTACAACATTAATTAGTAGCGAAGCAAGGTAAAAACAATAAATTGTCAGGAAGGGTGGGGAGTGGGGACATTTAGTTAAGTGTCCAAACCTTTCAAACACTAATTGTAATTTTGTGTATCATCATTGGGATTGTGAATTTAGATCCATTATAAATTGTACTGAACAATATTTATTGGTCAGAATTTTTCTCAAGAATTTTTTTTTCCAAATATGTTGTGTTAGCTTTAATTGATATTGACATCTTTGTTTAAACTATAATATTAGTAAAAATTATCATTTTTCTATCTAATATAGATAAAGAAAAACCATTGTCTTTAGCAAAATAACTTTTCAGAACTTTTATAACATTATCTATCTTCACTTCATTTAAACATGATGATTAAAAAACTTTTCTCTAAGACTTTTTTGTTCTTAATGCAGAAAATCAGAAATCATCATTTCTTGTTTTGTAGATCATTTTTAGAAATGAAGTTGATTTATTTAAACTTTAATTTGTATGAGTTAAATGTTAAAATTTGAATTTCATATTTTTACTTTTTATCAAGCTTTAGTATTTGTTTTTAGGTCTATAAGAATTTGTAGTGTTTTTTCACGCTAAAACTATATGTTTAGGTCAGTCTTGAATAATAATTCAGGGCTCTATTTAGCTCTTCATGGTATGTTTTAATGGTTTAAAAGCCAGGTACTGGTCATGAACAGGTTTTTGCGGCAGTTCAGATAACCCCTTCTGATTAACCAACGGACATGTTCAGAAGGCGAGTATAACTCTTAAACCACCAAGGAAATAAAAAGTAACAATATATTTCGAAATATTTTTTTATCTCGAGAAGTTTGATATCATTATTTGCATATATTTAGAATCAAACCATTTACTTTTGAATCTTGGATCTAAAGGGAAATCTTTATTCAATTTTCAAACCATTTGGTGAAAAATGGTTCTTGCGGCCAGGGGAAGAAATAAATATTCTTTAAGAAAATTTATTGCATAAAACATTAAATCAAAACTTTCCAATGGAAAAGCCTCACCAAAACAACACCAGTGAAATTTAACTGCAGGGATATTGAGACTTTAAATGATAAATCAATATACATCCCCAATTGTAGATTATAATCATTGGTTGAAAACCTTAGTCACTACTAATTTATGACCAACCGATAAAAACTCCATTTACAGTTTTTTTTTAAATTTAAAAGTACAGTCCAATTCGACTGGTGTAACTCCTTGAGTCATCAGTGCACTGTGCAGATGGACATCGTTGGTTCTCTCGTTGTCTTCATGTATATCAAAATAATTTTGTAATCTGACTTTTGTTTGATAAAAGGAAAAACTTGTAAAACTTCTATATTTGATTTTCTCAGAATATTTCCCCGTCGCTACTAGCTCATAAAATCTATAAAGCTAGATTTTTCCTGCCAATATCCACTGAATAAGGAAACTCCCCCCCCCCCCTTTAAAAATAATCAAAAAAGACTCATTTTAGTCTTCAAATAGTTGACTAGAGAATATTCGAGAAGTAATTATGAGGAACTTACTTTTATACAATTATGTTTGTGTGTATCTATCATTTGTAAACGTTGACAAACAAGTTTAAACACAAATCAATAGGAACGTAACCTATTTTAAGTTTAGTCTAAACTTTTAAACAAATAAACCTACATATAGAAAAGGTAACTACTATTTTGAATAATGGGGATAGGGGAAGAGACTTCATGAAATAAACATGTAGGAAAAATTTCTAAAATTCTTTCTGAATAGAAATATTTATGTGATAATATGCGTATTCAAGTACATAAAAATCAGATATAAAAATAAGGATTTAAACATTCTGAAAACCGAAGCTAGTTGAATTTAATTTTGAAGAAATATCTTTAAGTACAGAATGAGTCTATATGCAGTTTAACAAGTAATTATGAAGAATTATTCTTTAAACTTAGTGTCTGATCGTCGACGAAATCACCATTTCAAATTAAGATGAATAGAAAATGATTTTAAAAATAATAGGTTTCAATAAAACATTTAGCTTTCAGGCTATGATTTACAAGATGCCAAAATTTTAAAGATAATTCCTTATTCAAGGTTTGAAATAAATTGCACAATACTAACACGCATAATACAAATAGAACTTTTTGATAAATAAAGGGTTTAGGGGATTGAACCATACAGAAATATCAGTTAAAGGATAAAAAAACTAAAATATATTTTAAAAGTTTTCATTGATCATAATTAACAGTAAAAATTTGATGAGGTACCTTTAATTACCTCGTACGGGCAGGATTGCAGTCAAGGACCTTTTCGACTTGGTGTACTGTCCAAGTCCTGGTCCAGCAATCCAGAAAAACTAAGGATGACTGTTACGCACCCTTCTATGTCCAAACACCCAAGGATATTAGGTTGAGTAACATCCAACAGACAACCAACTCTTTGTGATAAACGACCTTTGTCCCAACTGTGCATGGTAACGAGTTTCGCCTGTTTTGGGCCAAGGCATTCCCCGTAGTCTAACTGTTTATGTCGCGCATCTGACATAGCAGCAGTAGGAACCATTTTTAACGTCTTTAGTTATGACGCAGTGTAGGCCCGAGATTCTTACATAACACCTTCCTGACGACGAGCGGATGCGCTACGTGTTGAGCTACGGTCGCGGGTTTCATTTGATGAGGTAAATAAGTTGGGAAAAACATTCAAAATAAATGTAGATAATGTTTAAAGACAGTTTGACTTTAGAATGATGTTTGATCGATTATCGATTATCAATTATAAAATTTCTTTTCTCCTGTCACTTATGCCATAAAGGAGAAGAGTTTTTTACGACTGTCAAAATGCAAATTCTTCGTACTTCCAATGAGAATCTATTTTACAACTCACTTTGTCAGTGTTTATCTCAGTTTCTGTTTAAGTAAGATGTTTGCTATTTTATGTGAGGATTCCTGCAAGAAAGCTGTATCATTCTTGCTTTGATATATCCTATTATATAAAGTAGTAAGCTTTTTAGTCTGTAGCGAAGGATCTCGCTAACCGTTGAACCGATAGGGTTCGTCTTTACAGTGAAGATTCTCTTATAGGCCCTGAGATTGTTTTAGGCTAAATTATTTTTTTTTGAATAAGCCTGAGTATGGGTTTAGGCTATTTTTATTCCCTTCCATATCCTTGCGAATAGAGCCCTTAGATGCTTGGGGTGCATCCGCTAGTAGGTATATATAACGATAAACAATGCTTGAATACTAGCTTGGTCATTGACGTCCAAGGGTGAGGGTAAAGGGGTGTTTACCCTCCTCAAACTTTGACATCCCTAATTGTACTACCCTAATTTTTTTTAAAATACATTACTACCCCATCATTCCTTTGAAAACTCTCATTTTACCCCCCTCAAAATAAAAAGCTTAGACGTCCCTAAGCTTGGGATGCTAAAATTTTATTTTAGAATTGGGTTAATAAACTTTGTTGCCAAATTCACGAGTTGTACAAAATTAATATCAAGACTTAATTCCAAATGTTGAATTGAGAATTACAGACTTTAAACATCGGCTGGGGCAGAATGAAGTGAGAATATGTATTATTAAATCTTTCAATGTTTATGTTATTAGTAATAGGAAGTCAATGTATAGGTTGATGTCTTTCATTTAGGGTCGCATTTCTTTTCGAGGTGAATGTAAAAGAGAAACGTTAGATTCCAAAAAGCTTTATAATAATGTATATTTTCCAAAAAGGTAATTAGGAAGCAAATCTTTGAAATTATATCTGAATTTTTTTTTATATTCCAATATTTCTAATTTTGAACTTTAAGATTTTAACTAAAATGATGAGGGTTTTCATGTGATTTTTTTGGAAATACCCCTGAGTCTTTAGGTTGGAGGGGGGAAGGTGTTGACATCCATCTCCAGCAAACCTGTTACAGATACAAATTTTAGAATAGTTCTGCGATTAAAAGTTTGGTGTTGCCTCACTTTAATAAATTAAAAATTATGGCTGTAAATATTTTAAAGGAAAATAAGAATTAGAATAGTTTGATATTGTCTGACATACAATAAAATTAGGTTAGATTTGTAGTACAAAATAAAGTTATAAATTTCCCGCCGTTCGTTCGTTTTCCCTTAGGTTTTCTGTATTTTTTTTAGTAAGCTAATTTCCATCCTCAAAGAAAATTCCCCCAACCCCTACAAACAAAGTGACTAAAATGACTCTTAATCACGAAATAACGCTATGAATTTTATGTTATAAAAAATCTACACATAATGACAGTTTGGGTTTTATGTCGATTTTATTTGCCTTTGGATTTTTTTAGGGGGGAGTGAAAATTTAAATATTTTGGTAGGGGAGATAAAATAATCACTATTTCTACCTTTGAACCTTAAACGTGCCTTGTCCCCCAGCTCAATATTATTTTTTTTTTGGGGAGGGGGGCGGGATGAATCGAGACTTGGTTTTTGGATTGGTTAAATTACTTTCCTTTTAAAATACATGTTAGTTTTGTGTAAAAGCACCAGTCAACTTAATTTGCCAAGAAGCATAGCGTGTGAAAACAAGAAATTGAGAACAACCTTTAACTTAATTTGTGTAGAAGCACAGCGTGTATGAACAAAAAATAAAGAACAACCATCAACTTAATTTGCCAAAGAGCATATCGTGTAAGACTAAGAAATGTAGAACAATTATGAGCAGCCCCATTGAACTTTTATGTAACCATTAATTATTCATTTCTTCAACATTCATGTTTCTCAACACAAAAGGGACATAGGATAAGTTTTCTAAATTATCAACAAGGATAATTATTTCCTATTTTATTTCATTTATATCAAGCAGGGATACAAGGATAGGACGATAATAGTTATTTCTCGCATCGTATTATAAACGACTTTCCGCGGATATAGAATGTACAATCATAAGATAAGTTTTTTTAGCCGGTGCCTTCGGCACCTCGTGGTTAAAAAAACTAGTTTTAATCTTATAATTGTACATTGTTATATTCGTAGAAAGCTGGATATAATTCGATGCTAGACATAGTTTTTTCGTATGGATGAGAACCGGTTCCTATCCACCGGATTCGAATGAAAATAGCTTAAAACCACCACAGGACCAGTAGCTATATTACCCGAAGATTAGAATCCAATCGGTTCAGTGGTTACCGCGATCTTAAGGGACTGACGGCCTGGCAGACATAATTCTACTTTGTATTATAAATATCCCATTCCCAAGTTTTATTCTACCTCCCCCCCTCAAACATTTATTCATACACACTGAGACATTTATAACAAGAATGAAAACAAACACAAAATTGGAAGCTCAACATACAAGGCAATTGAATAAAAAAAACATCAATATTTAAAAGATCATATTAATTCTTTTTAAATTAATTTAAAAAGTGTCATACATACTCTCTACGTTTAAATAGAGTTGCTACGCTTCCAGTATTATATCTTTTTGTTGCAGGAATCCCTGTGAAATATATAAAAGCAATCTCTTGCAGTAGGATTGACGTACTGAAACTGAATGTAAAAGCCAAGGTTTCAAAACAAATACATACCTTTAAAATTTAGAGTATTCAAAATAATCAAAAATTGTGTTTTATTAAGTATTCTTTAACTTTTAATATTTGGTTCCGCTTTTCCAGAAACTTATTTCTTGAAAGATTGTAAATGTTATTAGTAAAAAACCTTAATTTGAAAATGTTTTACTTTATAAATCTTAGGAAAATTTAAGTTGGAATTAACGGACAGACGAACAGACCTATTTTTAAAAATATCTTCGCTAAGAAGAAATTTTTGCGGCCACCCTGAAATTCATTTAAGCATTTTTTCTGCATAAATTTAAAGTGATGTTGTTGCATTTAGGTTATATCCATTCTCTTTACCTCAAACATTTACAGTAATATTCTTAAATGTTTTTGCACTGCTGGTTTACTTACATGAATCTTTTATAGAATTATGGTCTGTACGTCCGTTCTAATGTTTATTTTACCATTATTTGTATCGACTTAATGCCATTAAAAAAGTTGTTATTACATTGTTCCTTTGACATTATATCTACATACTAAAAAATTAGTATTGATATGGTAAAAGTCAGGGCTCGGCAGCTGCGCCTCAGCCTTTCAAAAGCATAAAATAAATTCTGAAAGATAGCTTGTCTGTTCAGGAACAGGTTTAGACATCAAACTGAATGTAAAAGTTATAATATGACGATTTTACTGAGGCTAACGGACAGCTGCCGAGCCCTGGTAAAAATATAAATAGTATATTGATATATCTTATAATATTGTCGAATTCTTCAGGGAGGTGGAATGACAAATATGTCGCTAGGACAGCACAAATAGGTGTGCATGCATAACATACAGTACAACTGGGAATTAAAATATACCAAAAGCACAACCACATGTCATAACAAAACACTAATGGATGTAGATTAGATAGCGATATCTTATGGTTTGATGCGCTTCAACCAGAGGAATCTTCTAAATTAAGTTTCAACTGTCTATCTAAAAAAAGTAGTCGATAAATTCAATTTCCTTGAAATTGCATCTGGATCACAAATTAACTTTTTTATAAACATATATTTGGTCAGGTTAAGTTAAGCAAAATCCTTGCTGGACTAGTGATCCGCAGAGATAAAATAATAAAATTAAAAATAATAGAGGGTGGATAGATGGTCACAAAATGATTTCAGTTAAAGCACTAAAAATTTTTCTAATAGGGTTGAGCATACATTTTGCTATTTTTTATTTACAACAATATATCAGCACCGGATAGTATGGGATAGGAAAGGTATATATATATTTGTCCCCCTAAGGATATTAAGGCATCTCACTTTCATATTAGTGACATATTTTCTTCAAAACAAGGACAATTGTGTCAATGGTTGGCGCAACAATCTACAGGCAACATTTTTTTGGGGTGAAAACAATGCAGTAAACTTGGTTTCAGTTTTTTTTTTACATATTTGGTAAATGTTATGTTTAAACGTTATTAGTCAATAGCAAAGCTTCTAGAACTATTAAATAACAATAATTTTATCGGTAAAAACTGTGTTATAAAATATAAAACATGTTTTTTTTTCTTTTTTAAATTTGTGGAAAACCATAAAACCTGACTAAGTTACTGTAAAACCTAGCCCATCCGCTTATTGACAAGGAGGTCGTTGGTTCTAATCAAAATTCGTGGAATCAAAGGATTGGTTATCTACAATAGTTAGGATTTTAGTGCATTTTGAACTACTATTTAGGTCTGACAGTGCAGTACATTGTTATTGATCTTCCCAAAAGTATTTATCATGTATTATTCATTACCTAACTATTTCTTTAAAATAATTTTAAAATTTTTATATCCGATCCTTGCTATAGAATAATGCTTTATTTTTCTTTTTAAGAAAAGAATATTAAAATATATAAACACTAGCGGCTGCGTCACAGGCATCTGGTGGTTTCCATTTAACAGGGGGCGGTGTGAAAGAAAGAGTAAAACCATCCCCGGAAGCTTCTCTGAAATGAAGAACTCAATGGGTACTGCAATTAGCATGAACTTATTGAACAAATAAAAAATCTTACTACATTATCTATTAGGATTGTAACGAATATAAATTTAGTCCTTTTGACTTTCTAGTACATACGTAGTTAGTTATTTTTTTTAAATACATAGAATCTAAAAAATAATTTTAGGATTAGATATTGCCTAACAAAATTATCAAAACATAAACCAAAAACAAGAATAGTTATTTATCACATCGTATTATAGGCAGTTTTCTGCAGATATTAAAATGGAAAAAAAGGATTAAAACCAGTTTTGTTAAAACAATTAATATAATGCTTCGTCCCTATCCTATAGAGAAGTCGAGAGAGGTTAGAAAAATAGCTTTAAACCACCCACAACACAGTTATATAGCTTCCCTAAAAAGTGCAACCAATTCTGACCTGCAATTTCAATTATCTTTAGCTTCAGACAAAAATGTTTTTTTTTAAAAAAAGGTTATTGAACATTTAAACAATTTTTATCCTTACCTCAAATTTAAAGCTTTTCACATTTTTAAAATTTTAGATTTTTTGACACTTGATGATATAATATCAAATAATAAAAATGGACATGTTAAAACTGATTTATTTGTTAAACCTGGCAAAAAAATGTTCCTATTTGCTTACGTCCTCTTGTCACCCTATAGTCATATAACTGAAAATATTCCTTTTTATCAGCTTTGAGACTAAAACGGATTTGCAGTAATAGTTTAGATTTTTAGAAACAATTAGATACTTTAAAAGAATTACTTTTGACTATTTCCTAAGAATCAGGGTCTGTATAGTAGTCAATACTGTGTGAGTATGTATAATTCTATTTATTTAAGAATCGGATTCTGTATAGTAGCCAATTCTGTGTGAGTATGTATAATTCAGAAAAACAATTGAGCGTAAAGTAAATAGTACGCCATAATATTTTTACTTTTTGGCACACAACTTTATAGTTTATAGTATTTTCCCATTTATTTACTACAAATACAGCCACGGGCGTCAACAGGGGGTGGAGGGGTATTGAAAGTGATACAGCATAAAAAAAAAAGTTTAGGGTATATAAAATCTAACCCCCTCCCCCTTCAATGTCCTATGAAAGCTATTTTTGAAAATAATGATTTTAAGCTAATAACTTTTTTGGTAAATCTTAAATATATCATACTATTTAAAGGATTTAATAATGGATATGCTTCGCCTTTAACGTTGTACATTGTTGTCCAAGGAATCATTATTACCGAGTTCTGATGAATAGAACAATCATATAACACACAAAAAAAGTTTTTATACTCTTCTGGTAATGATTATAAAGTTGGTATTAAAGTAGTCAACAAGCCAAGTTTTAAATCAGAAGGACAATCATAACAGGACTAAACGATAAGAGATAAGATTTATGAACGGACTGACAGACCCTAAATATAAAAAAAGTTTAAGAGATTATACATATTTGTTTTCCTAAAATGTTTTAAATAATCGATTTTTTAGATATAGCTTTATTAAAAAAAAAGCCTATACGTCAAATTGTTTGCACTTTGCGAGATCTTATGAAAATAGAAGATTTTAAAGGGTAAAAGGATATGTTGTCTTGTAAAAATTTATGAGTTTTTTACGTATTCATTCCTTTTGCAATTAACCTTAAAAATATATATGTATAAAATTAAACAACAACGCAATTTTATTAGCTTTTACTGTAGTACAGTTTACTGTTGTAAATTTCATTAGTATAAATAGACGAATGAACCCCACACCTTTTATTTTTAATATCTTAAAGATCATGTTTTCTAAACTATGTCGTTGTCTAAACTAGGTCGTAAGCTTTGTTGCTTCTATTTGAAAACAAAATAGTAGTTGCAATAGTTTTAAATACATATAACGTACAACAAAAATGATTGATTATCATAAATTTGCCTGTTTTCTTAGGTTAATAACCGATTTTGTGTATCTTATCTGTACCTGTCTACATATACATCATTTGTTATAATAACAATTATTATTGGTTTTTAAACAAGGATTATATTTTGCTCAGGGAGGGAGGGGTCATTTAATTCACTTGTCCCCAAAATTCTATAATAACGCTTCCTTATTCGTACGTTAGTTTAACAACTTTGGGGACTTTTAATGAATTTTGATTTTTTTGTTTCATGAAGTTGAGTGTCCAAGTGTTTCAACCATTAAAAGAGACAATTTTGTCTATCATCATTGGATATGCACAAAAATTTATCGGCCATTGCCTTATCCCTTTATATCCCTGATTTCTCTAGTGAGTGTGCAGTTTATAAAACAACATAATGATGTAGTCATAATATCATTATTAGAATAATGTTAATGGGTGTAAATATGATGCATAAAGTAATGCCTGATGACGAAAGCAAATTAAAATAAAATTATTAAAATAAAATTAGGACAGTGTTTTTTTATCGACAAAGTCCAAAGTGACTCAAAAATCAGCTATATGACGTCATAAAAATTTCTCTTTTTAAGGGATTTTCTTTTCCACTTCTCCTCTCATTTATAATAAGAGATATTATTATCATTTTGTATGCTTATGTTGAAATACATATCTATCTCTAACTCCCTCATTTATATGACGTCACATGGCTGATTTTTGGGCTTTGTCTTTTTTTCAAATAAAACAGCTAGTTTTAAGTTTACAAAAGCATTTTGATTTTGAAAGTAATATCAATTTGTGCTGTCAATAGGTTAGCGGTAATGATGGATAACTAATTTCTGTATCTTTCATGTACCTGTAATATTCACATAATTTGTTATAATAATAATATGCAAGTATTGTTTTTAAACAAGGATGTACATATTCATAGAAAAGAGCTCTTAAATCAAACCAGAGAATAATTAAACATCACAATTCTTAAATATTGAAAAAATTAAATAATATGGGTTTGTGGTCTGATCTTACAAAACCTTGAATGTAAGATTTTTAATATTGACGTTATGAACTTTTTTACTTCAGTTAATATCATGCTTAATTGACATAGCAATCACCATTTGAAAAAATCTACATAACAGGGTGACCAGCCTTGTTGATTACAAAACGTTCAGTGCTTTTTCTGTGCTTTCTGGATTTTTCTCGAGTTTTACAAATATTTTAAAAAACGTTTGTGTATTAAAATGTATAAAACATATTTTTAAAACCAAATACTAATCAAATTTTAGAAGAAGTAGCAAATTGGTAATTTTTCTTTTTAGATAGGCATTCAATCTCGGACTACTTGGTAACTCTCACCGATCTTGTTTAGTAGCTACTCTCTAAAGTATGTAATATGCGTAATTACAGGTTCAACAACCCAAACTGTGCATCTTACCTAAGTTGTATAGTAGCTACTCTCTAAAATATGTAATATGCGTAATTATAGGTTCAACAACCCAAACTGTGCATCTTACCTAAGTTGTATAGTAGCTACTCTCTAAAATATGTAATATGCGTAATT
>LS055992.1:0-13378 GCA_900241095.1 Acartia tonsa | reverse complement strand
AATAAGTATAGTTTTTAACATAAGTATTATTAGAAATGTGAGATTCATGTTTTGCCTTGGTTTAAAAACTTTAAAAAAAAGTATTTTCATTTATGGTAATATTTAAAAAGATGAATATTGAACATGTACTATTTTTTTAAAAGAAATGTTTCTAGCAAAATATTAAGGAAATATCTTTAGACCAACTTTTAATTACTATGTTATGCAGTTTAGGTTTCTGATTAATAACATTCACGGTTTTAAACGATACAACCATACCACCACTCCCACTGAATCCCTATGCAAAAACCTGCAGGGGGGTGGGGAGGGACATTATGGGTGTATCACTGACAAAATAAAGGTTTTTACTGAATATTCTAAAAAAAAGCAAGGTACTTAAGTAGGTATTGTTATTATCTTGTTAATACTAAAATCAAACTTATCACAGGGGTGTATATTCTGCACAAGATTCCCCCCCCCCCTAGTTTTTCCCCCCCAAGTGGTGGGGGAAATGAAATAATGTTTTCATATTATTCATTAATTTTCCCCCTTCTACATATTGTTTATTCTCCCACTCCCCTTTAGCAAGGGATCCCATGAAGAAAATACACCCCTGACTTATCATTTAACAAAACAATAGATTATTATTAATTTCCATCCACCAGAAATGATTATGGGAAGAGTATTTAGAAAACATTTACAATGAATCCATTTTTTAATTAATTCTTCTCTTCTTGGAGCTTTATTCTGGTACACAGGGAGTGTGGCTTGGCAGTTGCTTTAACGGGGTATAACGTGGATTTAAGACACACACCCTTACGGAAAGTACACTCAAAAAATGTCTCCCTTTATTTGTTTTCTAAAATACTAATCGCTTAAATTGAACATATGAGGTAAAGTTATATATTATATTTTGGGAAGGTGGGTATTTTGAACTAAATGTGCTAAAACAATGTTGAATAAAACCCAAAAAAACTTCCTTTTATCACCCCTCCCCCCCATTCCTCAAACTAACTAAAAGGGGAAAAAATTCTGCATTAAGAAAACAGTATAAAAAATTGCAGGGTTGAATATTCTGCGTGGGTTCCTGGCTAATGGACAAGGGGGAATAACAAATATAGTGTCGGAGAGAAAAAAAATTAAAACTGAAATTTTTTCCAATTTTGCCACCCTCCTCGGGGAAAAACACTAGGGCGGGGGAATAGAAATATTTTGCAGCCGGGGAAAAAAAATGAATCTTGTGCAGAATATACACCCTTGAAAAAATTGCACATTAGCTTAAAATGCCCTACTCCTCAAATAATGAAAACAAGTTGAAACTTTGCTTGTAGTAGTGAAACATCCAATTTGACACAATCTCCATGCAAAAATAATTATCTTTAAAAAGAGGGGGAGGGATTCATAATTAATAATAAGCAATTAATTACATATAAATAATAAAAACTTTAAATATATCATATGTAGAAAACCCCAGTTAAATTGGGGAGAGTGGGCGGGAACAATTTTCTATGAATTTGGAAACTATAAGTTTTATGTATTGAAAACGTCTACCTAGTATTTTAATTTACATCCTGCTACCAAAAATATATTTGATATGGTGTCAACATTTAACTTTAATTATTTTACTAAATATCAAGACAAAGGCCTTAAACACTGGCACAAAAAGGGATAAAATCTTTTTTTTAACAATTATTCTTAATTTTCTCTATCTGTTTGTTTTATAACCCATTACTATCAGGTTTAGTATTTTTAGCTATGATCAATTTTTTTAGGCTTATCTATTTGATTTTTTATTTAACATTGAAAACTATTTTAGGCTTTGCTTTCTTTGCGGTCTAATTTTGAGGTGGGTTTGGTTCATCAAGGATTGATTGTTGATAAGTTGAGCGGGGTTGGGTGCGCCCCCCAGGGCAAGAGTAGGTGCTCCCCCAACAGCGACTCCTCCACCCTGATTCACTAGATTCACTTGCTTTTGATTTAACTGCACAAAATGTTGTTGCGGTTGGTCCCCGCCGCCGCCACCGGTGGCCACAACACCGCCATGGTTAGCCGCCGCCTGTAATTGGACATACAACGGCGATTCCGGCGTCATCATACCGCCGCCAGGCGATGTAACTGAGGCCGCCGGAGACGGGACACCCGGCGTTTGTGGAGTAGCTGGGCCGCCTTGTGGCGACGGAATCGGGCCCGCAACTGTTTTAACCTGTCCCGTTAAACCGCCGTGTATCAACGTATTGGCGCTGTTTAACTGTTGATGTTGTGTTGTGTGGTGAACGGGCAACGATCTTACTATCCTAATCGGCGTTTGATTGCCAACACTTCCAGCCGGCATTTGGACAAGCACAGAGTTAGTTTGACTGCCACCAGGCGCCGAGCTTACGCCGCCAGCGGGACGTACAAGCACTTGTTGCTGCTGCTGCTTTAACCCTTGCTTGATGCTAGCAGCTGTTATTGCTTGATGTTGGCCGGAAGAATCCTGCGTCATTGTGACACTAGAACTGGGAAGGTGGAATATATTTCCCGTTGAGCTCTGCAGGACAACCCCTCCACCGCTAACACTTGGCCCGTTCAGTATTCTGCTAAACGTAGAGTTACCCTGGCTCACAACTGATTTTATTTCTGACAGCGTGCCGTTGGACAAGGTTTGTTGGTCGCCACCCTCAGGTAGGCTCACAGAGATGGTGTAAGGTTGGTTGTGTCCTTGACCAATAAATGAAAGGAATTAATTTAATGCTAACAATAAATGAAGATAGCTATGTAGTGAAATTGTATCTGTAAACACTATTTGAAATAAGCTTCTAGGAGCTGTGATTGTATTTGACTGTTAAAAAGTATTTATGTGATGAAATATCATTTCTTATATATACTCTATTGAAAAATATAAAGAGATTTTCGTAAGTCATCCCTATTCACTAAATGATTCCTTTCATCCTGCCTGGAATGGAGAGCTGAACTGGAATGGACTGATTATTTATCAGCTGAACCTGTCCAAGGGTAAGGATTTGACCGCTCTGTCCGTTTAGCTGATTGTTGCCACCTATATAACAAGATTAAATATGTTATGCCATATAAATTTTAAAAATCTTCACAAAATTATCTGACTTTATTCCTAGGACCTGCAAAAATATTATTTTTGATAACTTTTTTGTTTAAGAATATTCAAAACCAATGTTTATTACTGGACGAATTTTATATTAGGTCTTTTTTAAAAATAGTCCTTCTGAGTGGGCAATTGTATGTTTACCTTTGGTATTTAATGATTTAAGTGATCAGTTTAATTTTCATTTTTATCGTGGCAAAGATTTAAATCTTTCTTTATTTTCAAAATAAGTTTTTTGAGACATATGGAAGTATTTTTATACAAACGTCTTTATTTTGTATTATTTAATAATAAAGATATACAACGAAGTTACCTGAAGGTACAATGTTCATGGAGACAAGATTAGACTGTCCGCCTGACTGTTGCTGCTGAACAATGCTGCCACCCTGCAGCTGAATATTCTGGCCACCGGCTGACAAACCTTGCAGCTGAAGTGGCTGACCCTGCACGTTGGACAGCTGCAGTTGATTACCTCCATCCTGGTGATATAGGTAACTATAGATAAGTGTTCAGGTACCTTAGGAATAGGAAAAAACAACAACATTTATCTGCAAACCAAAGGTACAACTATGTACAAATGAATTAATATTATTAATCTCGACATTTAATTCCACTGGTTTATGTATAGCTTTAGTTACACTTTAAAAAAATCCTTTTATTTCCTACAAAAATTTGACTTCAAGTCGTTGTTTTGTAGAGGTAATTTTATTTTCTATAGTTAGACATGCCTGTGACTGGTTATGTTGTTGGATAAGAGACTGTGGAGCTACCTGCAGGATCTGTCCGCCCTGTGACACCTGGATGTAGCCACCCTGTGCCTGGGACACCTGCACAATATCAGGGGAGGACACAACAATGGGGTTGTTTGGCGTGCGGGTCAGAGATATGGAAGAGCTTCGCGGCGGCTGCGACAGTTGAGCAGATAAAATTGACTGAGTTGTGGTGACGATGGGGACAGAGTAGCGGGGGGATGCCCCACCACCCTGGGACACAGTCACAATAGACTGGGGGTATTTGATGGAGGGCGGTTGCATTAATTGTTGCTGCAGGGTCGAGGCGCCCCCACTTTGGACAACTTGTCTAGGGCTGTTGGCAACTCCGGGGCGCGGGGAACGGGCGTTACCCCGGCCCGGGGAGGTCATGCTTGTTCGGGGGGAGGATGGGGTTGGTGGCTGTTTTGGAGAGGGGGTGAGGGGATATTGACGCGGCTGGAGCGGTTGGACTGGCAGCTGGAGCTGTTGTAATAATGGAGACATTTTTGTAGGACTCGAACTTGCTGGTATTACCACAGATTTTCCTACAAATGAAACAATTTTTAAGAATTAGTAGTTTAAACAATATGCAATCTTTAAAGAATAAAAGTTATGTAGGTACAACACGATTGTTTTGTTAGAGTACGTGTTTCAAAAAAATCTCAATGTTTCAGATACTAAATTCATGTTGTCAGATACCTTTTAAATTAAAAAAGAAAATGTTTTATTCAAGGTCAAAGTTTGATTTCTTTCATGAGAATACAATAAACAAATGTAAATAATTGAATTTCTAAAATATATAAAACCTGGATTTGAAAGTAGACCCGCGAGAGTGATATCATCTGAGGATGAGGCTTGGCCACCGTTCAAGTTTCCACCGCCCACAACAACTTGTTGTTGCTGCTGTTGTGCGGCAACAACAGTAGGTACCTACGAGTATAGTAAAGAAAATGAGCATATATTGGAAAGATATCAAACAGATATATTTCATGAAAAAAAGTACCTAGTAAAATGTATTTTTATGCATTGGTAACTCGTTGATTTAAGGTTAATTATCAATTGTTTCTTTAATAAATTCAATTTCTGTTTTATAAGTTTTTTTTTGTAGCCACCCTTTTTCATCTAAAGCTTAGAGGCCTATACATTTATTTATTTCAAATAAACCTATCCAACTAGCCAACGTATATCTTAGAATATCCAATCCAGGAATTCGGGGATAGGACAAATGGGACACTATAATATAAATAAATGAACATTTACACTCTATTGTTCCCTCTCTATCTAAGAATATCTGAAAATGGTTTCTTACCTGTCCAGCCAGAGGATTAAGATTAGCAGTTCCAGAGGTGAGCTGAGTAGTACTGCCATTAGAACTGGAACTATTGCCCGCCATCAGTCTCTCCAACAGCCCGCTGTTGCCACTACTCACAGAGATGTTGGCTGACGACACGACGGAGGAGTTGGAGGACCGTTCCTCTGACAAGAGCTCGTGCAGACTCAGGGTTGTTGACACAGCAGGACTTGTCTGCAATAAGTACAGTATTAATATGAAGTTTAACAGGTCCGTCAATTGGTAGGTTTAGGTATGTCCCAAGTTAGATAAAGGGGTGTTAGACATGTCATTATTTATCAGTTTACTGTACTAGGAATACCTTGACACGTTAACAGGCATAAAATGAGGACTTGACTATAGTTTTTTTATTAAATTGCTGGTTATCTTGTTTATAATTGCATATTATTATCAGGTGTGAAATTTCGTTTCTGTGTTCCAGGCAACATAGAAATCAGATTTTAAGCCTTTCTTAAAACAAGCACATTTTATTTTTTACCTGAACGGACACAGGGCCCTTGAAGCTGTTTGTCTGTAGGGCAGAGTTGAACTGGTTGGCAATGGCTTGGCTGTAGCTGGGTGGCAGATTATTGCTGGATGTCAGACCGCTGGCCGTTGACGACACAGTCACAGGCCTAGCTAATTGAGCCGCCAACTGCGAGAGTGTCACCTTAATTAAAAGGCGTTAAAATTAATGCCTACCTCTAGTATGTCACAAGTGAGAGAATAATAAGAGTGCCTTGGAAGAATATCTAAAAGTATTCCAAATAAGGATTTCTACACTGCACTAAGTCTGAGAATCTATCAAATTGATGATATCTGTATTGATATAATAACACAATGCATCAATAAAACCCTAAAATATATAAAATTCAATTACCTTAACTAACTGTTGTTGTTGTGTTGATTCTTGAAGTCCAGATAAATTAGGTTTCAGGTTAAGGGTGACTCTGCCGCCAACCGCCGCCGGCATTTGGCGGTTAAGAAGACTAGAGGGTGGGACAGGTACAGTGGGCAGCAGCTGGCTGCCGGCGGCTACGTCTAGATTATTGTTGTTACCGCCGACGGAAGCTACGATGCTGCTGTGGTGTGAGCTATTACTACTGCTGCAAACTATTGCTACGCTTTCAGTCTGATGAGGTTGTATATCACTACTACTTTGTGGCGTCAGCGGCGAGGGAATTTGATGAAGCTGCAATGCCTGACCCCCTCCGCCGCTGTGAGGTGGATGCTTGTCTTTTAAAAGGGTTTTCTGCTCAAACTCCGCCTCGGCCGACTTAAACATCTGCACGATGGCCGAAATAGCCTCCTGCTGGTTTTCTGTCCCGTTAACCGGTTGCTGCTGCTGCTGCGACTGCGGCTGCTGGCCGGATCCGCCTAGAACGGCGGTATCTGCAAGTGGGCCTTGTGGGTTCGAGGAGGTGCTGGTGGTTGAGGAGGCGGGGGAGACAGAGAGAACAGCACGTCCTGCAAACAAATAGGATTGAGGAAATAAATATTTATCAAAAGAGAAAAACATTACCTAAAGGAAATGCATTAAGTATACAGATAATGAATTAAATAAATGGGTAATATTTGTAGAACTTTAATGAATGCAAGACTTTTTAAATTGAGATTCATAATTAATTTTGTTCATTTCATTAATTGATTTACAATGAAATATTTGAACGAATCATTCATGTTTCTCTAGAATAAGGGGAAGTGCGGATTTATTAAGTCATAGTTTGGTTAAGCAAGCAGGGTAAGCAAAGAAAACCCACGCAGGGGTCAAATTATTTCAATATACCTGGCGAAGTGGCAGTCATACTGGTAAAATGTTGTGGTGACCCACCGCCCAACTGTTGTTGCAGAATGGACTGGGGTTGGGGATGTTGTTGAACAAGGGTAACCTGGCAGAAATAATCAAATATGTAACCTACTGCTGCTAAGAGTCAGACGCTTGGCATGATTGAAAACCAAAATAAATTAAACATTTATTGGTTGTCTTATAACCATGTATTTTAAGGTAAAAAGACCCGCATGGTTAGACATTCTCTTATGATTTAGTTTAGTATTATTGAGAAACACGAATAAAAACGTCACGGTATTATAATATGTAAGTAACTATCTACATTTTTCATGGGTAATAACAATTAATTAAGGAATCATCCTTATAATAAAGTAACAGGATGTGTGTTTGTCTGTGTGTCTATCTGTGTTTCTGTACCAAAGGATCTCGCTAACCGCTGAACCAATTGGGTTCTCCGTAACAGAGTAGATTCTAATAGGTCCCGGGAAGGTTTATAACTATATATATAAGTATATAACGCAACATATAGAGGTATCGTAGAGACTTAACGGAACATAAAGAGGTATCGTAGAGACATAAACAAAAAAAAACATTTAATGTGCCACTGGAGGCCTATAGGGGCGTAGCCGCTAGTATTATATAAAGTAGTATTATTTATTTTGTTTGTAGCTTAAGATTTCGATAACTACTATCATAACTATTGATTCTTCATTTTGTGAAAGCTTCATATTGGTCCCAGGATGGTTTTATGCTTTTTAATTCTTATATATATGTTTGGTTTTAGGCAATTTTCCTACTTGCCTTACTCCTTCGAATACAGAGCTTCTAGGTGTTAGGAGCGCAGCCGCTAGTTCATAATATTTGATTAAATCTGCCTGTGAATGTTGTGGCTTAATTAGCTGCTGCCGCGGCTGGGCCGTGGTCGTCACCAGCCGCGGACGAATCTGCTGCTGGACAATTTGGCCCTGGCTGTTTGTCTGCACTAGCTGCCGGGCCACTTTTGCCGCGTTTATTTGTTGTTGTGTTGGCTTCTTACCGCCCGACATATCGCTGCCGGAGTTGGGAGATTGAGCTGAACAAAATATGAATTATTCACTTCAAAGATTAATTTTTTAAAGCGATTTATAAGGGGTAATTCCTCAACGCACAATTAAAATAAAAAGATCGTGGAATTAAAGGTCTACCAAAGTTTTATTTTAATCAAATATAATGTGTAGGTACCTGAAAGTATGATGTGTTGAGGGCTGGCACTTGGAGGAGCCATCCTGTTGGCCGCTGATACACTTACAAGGTTACTACCACCCAACTGACCCTAGGAATTAAAAATATTGTAAGAAAATATTTTTTTTTCATTTGTAATTTTAACACTAAAACAAGAGTAGCATTTTAAAATTAGGGTATTTGTACATTAAACTTCTTGTGGGATAAGACAATAGACAATAAATTGATATACATACCCAAAAATGATAAACAAAATTACCCCGTCTTTAGATAAAAATATTGATTGAAAATTACTAGTTTGGAAAGGACCCATCAAAATTCGCTATACCTACCGAAAGTTTTTGAGCCAAAGAATAAGTAAACGTGATTATATACATTTGGAACTAGTATCATTTGTTGTCTATTACTCCCCTATACATCCCTTATATAAACAATAATAAAAAGCTTTTTGACAATGCTTTAATGTGATTAGAACACAACAACGGAACGAAACAAACAACGCCGAATATTGATTTCTTCCTTTTGTGATAACTTTACAAGTAATCTTATATTAAACTTAAATCTTTCTTCAGGGATGTATTCCTTTCTGCAAAATCCTAAACAAGGGCCGGCAGTATGATTAAAGAGTTTTACTCCTTTATCCTTATACTAAAGTAACAGGGTGTCTGTGTGTTTGTTTGTACCGAAGGATCTCGCTAACCACTGAACCGATCGGGTTCTCCTTAACAGGGTAGATTCTCATATGTCCCGGGAAGGTTTTTAACTATATTATTGGGGGAGGGTACAACCACCCTCCCAAGAGAAATGACAAAAAATAGAAAAATTTCAAAATATATGGGAGACTTCAACGTAACATAAGAGAATTATCGTAACATAAAGAAGTAACGTAGAGACGTTAACAAATAAAAACATCTAAAGTGCCACTAGAGGCCTCTAGGGGGCGTAGCCACTAGTACAAAATAAAATAAAAACACTCCGCTGGTCCTCCTTTATTCTGTACAATGTAGCTATACCTGTGTGAGAACTATCTGCTGTGGCGAGTTGGCAATCAAATTCTGCGAGGAAATGATTGTCTGATGGCCTGCCGGACTCTGGACCTGATGGTGTTGGGGATGGTGGCCTGCCGGGCTCTGGACCTGGTGATGGGCCGGGGACTGGACTTGATGGTGCTGCGGGTGGGCGGGAGATTGGACTTGATGATGGTGATGCAAGGGAGATTGAACCTGTAATAATAAGAAAAAAATGTGTATTTTCGTTATCAAAAATAATTTCAAAAAACATAGAATTAATTACAATGAGTGTTATATCATATTAGGTATAACTAGCGGCTTCGCCCCCTAGAAGCCTAAGGGCAAACTTCCAATTTCAATTTGAGTGTTAAAAAGTACATTTTTTTATAGGGGAGAAATATCAAATTCTTTTGGGAGGGGGGGGGGGGCCCTTTTTTCTAATATCCAAATACAGCAAAGAAAGAATTTGAAAATATTAATTTATAGATAGTCATTTGTTCTATATCTGTATTCCTGTATACCTGATGATGATGTGCTGGTGACTGAACTTGATCCCGTGGTCCAGGGCTGGCCGCTATCAGTTCCTGCACAATTTTCTTTTATCAAAAATGCATTGAAAAGACAGATTTTTTTTCTAGGAATCTTTTTCGTTTACATTAAAGATAGAAAAAATTCTTCAAAAAGTAACAAGGTATTTGTCTGTCTGTCTGTCTGTATGTACCGAAGGATTACGCCTACAGCAGGTTTATAGCTGTTTTGCAAGAGGGTAAAACCACCACCGTCCCAGGAAAAAAAGAATCCCGGCCAACTCCATAAATTTAAAAACATATTTTTTCTTTGTGCCTGACGCCTTTAGGGGCATATCCGCTATCTATTAGCTAAATTAACTGGATTTAAGTGCAAGGTTTTGTTAGATTAACAGCTGCTTCAATCACTGCATTTTTAGTAAAATAATTTCCTGCTGCTGCTGGGCAAATTCTGCGGCGGTCATTTTGCCCGGAGACTTGCTGCTAGTCTGTTGTTGTTGTACTGTTATTTGGTGGTTGGGAGAGAGAACAATGTGCTGTGGCTGTTGAGGGCTGCGCAGCTGTTGGCCGCGCGGCGACTGTTGCGGTTGGACCAGCACCTAGTAGCATAAGTTTTATTAGAAATATAAGTAAATAGAGGTAAAAACCAAATTTTTTTACTCATTATTGTCTAGGTAATTAGAGCACGTTCAGAATATTTCGCTAATGAAGCAAATAATGTTTTGTTGGCGAATGACAAAACTCATATATAAACCATAAAGGGGCAGAATAATCTGGAGTTGAGCTAGTCAACCCTCCACCTTGGAAAAAAAATCCTTCCTGCAACTTATCCATACCTGTGGAGAAGGTTGCTGTGCTGCCACAAGAAGTTGAGGTGAAGGTTGTTGTTGCTGTTGTTGTGTCTGCACCAACACTTGGGAGGTGTGCTGCGGTTGACCCCCGGTTGCCACCAGAACCTAATAAGATTTGTCATGAAATCACATTTCAGGGGTGTATATTGTGCACAAGATTTTTTTCCCCCCAGCTGCAAAATATTTCACTTTAGTTTTTTCACCTAAAAAGGAAGAAAAAATGGAAAAATGTTTTCAGTAGGTACTCATTATTTTATCCATTTTTCCCCCTCTCACTTATTTCTTGTTTTTTATTTTACAAACAACGACAAAACAGAAACCCTACCTGAGTTGTTCCACTACTCAATTGTGGCTGTCCTCCAGTGGTAACAAGAACCTAGACAAAAACTTTTGTTAATATTTTTTATCATACGCTGACCTATCTTAACAATATATTATATTAGCGGCTACGCCCCTAGAGGCTTCTATGGGCCCTTGGTGGGGTTGGGGAAAGCCTGCCATCCCCCCTCACTCATTTTCATATTTTAAATGAAAAAGTTAAATCATAAAACTGAACTGGCGATTATATTTTAGGAAACAAAAGTAACGCGACCTGCGAAAAAATGATTTTATTCTGTTTTTTTTTATACCTGAGTTGGTTGTTGCTGTGCCATCAACACCTGTGGGGACTGGGACACAACAATCTGACCGCTGGGTGTTGTCAGGATGTGGTGACCGGTGACAGAGTTTGTGGTAATGGTTCGTCCACCAGCCTGATGGCATAAAGAAAATGAATAAACAACTAGCATGTGTTTGCAATGCATGGATGTTTATTGTTTATTAGTAGTCCCCAATGTTTTAAAATAACAATTTCTTAGTCGTTGGCATAATAAGTTCAGTGTAATAAAGCTTCAACCACAAATTGTAATCTTCAATAGGGATAATTTTGTGTATAACTATAAGGGATGAACATCAATATATTAGCAATTGTCTTATCCCTTTAGATCCCTGATGCGATAGTGTTCTTACTTAAGCCAGCAATATTTTAAATGAAATAAGAAAGATCAGTAAATTTTTAACAAGAATTGTCATTAAACCCATATGAATATTTTATTTTCCTGAGAGACCAAATATTTTTTTTAAAATCTATCGGAGTAAGTTATTTTGTACATCCAACAATCAATATTCTTGTTGGAAATAAATAAATATTTATTGTATTTTCTTTGCCTGAGAAACAATCAGCGTTTGTGGCAACAGCTGGCCAGTTGAGGTGTTGATCAGCTGCGCAGTTGAGCTGTTAATCAGCTGTGCAGTTGAGCTGTTTATCAGCTGCGCCGTTGAGCTGTTGATTTGCAGCTGTTGCGGTTGACCCTGGAATTGTGTTGTAATAATCCGCTGTGGCTGAGTGACCACAGCGTTGGGATGATGATTTGGCGACAAGAGAATGTGCTGCTGACCTTTCAGCTGCGGATTGGTCGACACTAGCTGCGGCTGAGGGAAGTCCGAGTTTTGTATTATACTTTGAGAGATTATAAATTTTCCATCCGAACTTTTAGAGAGGATTAGCTGAGGCTGTGAAGAGGCCTAAAAATAAATGTTTTTTTAGGTCAAAGTTTTAAAGGATTAAATGTCATCTGTCTCAGAGAGAGATTGTACAATGGGCTGTTTATCACATTAGTCCCCTAAGTTTTATAATAACTTTTTCTTATTCGTTGGCTTACCAACTTTGGGGACTTTAGTGAATTTAGATTGGTTAGTTTATTAAGTTGAGTGTTACTGTTCAAACCTTTCAACCACTAATTTTACGCCATAGAAGGGGTGTTTTTCATCATTAGGGATGTACGTACACTGTACAGTAGTTCAATCTATCGACAATTGTCTTATTCCTTTAGATCCCTGCATCTGGCTAATTTATACTAGATGTTAATCCTAATCTGTTTATATTAACCCCGCCTACAAACACTAATAATAATGATTTAATATACGTTTGTTTTATTTTATATCTATCTTTATGATGTTTCTATTGATATGCAATCAAAGAAAATATAATTCGTTCTAATTACCTACTGTTAATATTATGCGCGTAGACACAGAGACTAAGGTCTCCAAATAAAGGTGCCTAAATACGGAATTTCACCTATTTAAGATTGTCCGCCAAGGCATATAACCTAACCCAAAAATAATGGTAACTGTACCTGAGTGGTTAGAGTTGTCTGGGTGATTCTTTGGGGTTCAGAAACAACCTTGTTCACCCCACCTCCCCCGTTTGGAGTATTTAGTTGTTGCACAAGTGATATACTCTGTTCTCCGGAGCCATGGATAACCTGGATAACAAGAACGATTACGGCAAATTACAACGAAGCTTTCAGAAGAATTCAAAACTAAATTAATAACAAGACAGGGAATCTTAAGGGATAATTCAAAGGCCGATAAATTGATATACATCCCCAATGATGATACACAAAATTACCCCTGCTGTAGATTAAAATTAGAGGTTGAAACGTTTGAACACTCAACTTAATGAAACAACCAATCAAAATCCACTTCAGTCCCCGAAGTTATAAAGCCAACGAATAAGAAAACGATATTATAAAACTTTAGGGACTAGTGAAATAAATAAATAGCCCATTGTCCCCTCTCTCTCTCTAATAACAAGACCTATAGATAAAACAAAAACGTAAAGATACGAAATTAATTCAATTTTTTATTTTAAAACCATAGATAAAACTTACCTTGCTAGCATTCGACTGAGCCGCAGCAGTTGCGGCTGCCGTTTGAGCGGCTGCAGCAGCCGCATTTTGAGCAGCGGCGGCTGCAGCTGCCTGCTGGGCCATTACAGC
>LS055990.1:0-13390 GCA_900241095.1 Acartia tonsa | reverse complement strand
ATAATAAACCTTAGATTTTAAATTTTTATATGTTTTTTATCATTTTAATATTTTATTCATCCTGTATGTCAGTAACAGCATATTCTGTACATTTGGGTTTATATACATAAATGTATGAAACAAAGAGCTTTAAAAACGAAACTCAACTTTTGGAGATAGTACTTTGCGGTTATTTAAGTTTGTACTTTTTCTTAAAGTGTACATTATCAGACTATTGGATAACCTTCAGCACAATCCTGTTTGTTTCATCAATTGCCTAATCATGCATAATTTTACCTAAGCAGTGTTTAAATAAAACAATAACTTTATAATCGTACAACTTTTGTAGGCTTTGTCCACAGAAACGAAAATAAAAACAGCATCCCTTTTTTGTTTGCTATGGCAGGCAACAACGCCTACCATAAAAGGAATTAAATACACATTTGTTTCATTTACATGTTCGCGGAAAAAATTACCTAGGACCGTAACCCACACAAAATCAACCAAACTTTGGTAATCAACTTTTCTTCGGGGCTTGTATACTACAGTATCTAAAAACCTGCATATGATTAAAATATAATCTAAATTTATTTTAAAACTATTTGTACTTTCTCACTTATCTTTTTCATAGTTCTTAAAATTTTTTTCAATCTATATTGTAGGCACACTATTTAGTATTTATCACAAGGAAAAAATCTAGAACTAAATCTTAAAGTTTAAGAAAATCAGTGCTTTGGCATAGAAAAGGCAAACACTATGTAAATCTAGCTTGATAGGACGATTCTAACATGCCTAGGACAATCCTGAAAGTAGAAAATGTCGCCTTTAAAAACCTATTAAAAAGTTTTAGAATAGATTATATTTTATTAATAAAATCACGCAACCAACCTTGGTTTTTAATTTATTAAAAATCAACCTTTTTTTTACAATTCTCTAATAGGAAGTGATACGCCATGAATTTTTATTACTATATCTGAACTAAATTTTGCACACGATGTTCATGATCAATTAAACTGACCAAAAGTCCTGCAAAATACAACCCTTGGATTGTACGACCTTTGTCTGGAAGTCCTATAACTGCATGGTAATGAGTTGAGCCTAATCTAACCTTTCCTGTAACGCATCTAACATAGTTGCTGTAGGGTTTATTTTACCGTCTTTAGTTATGACGAAATGTTATGCCATGATTGAGGGTTATTTTGAAGTACTGGGACACAGAAGCCGCTACTTGAATGTCCTGTTTAAAACATGCTAAACATTTTTATAGGATAATTATCTATAAAGATATTTAAAAGTATACAAGTTGCACTAGTTCTTATCAGTTAATTAAAGTTTTTTAGTACCGAAGCTACTCTTTCGTTTATATAGTACTTTCGCCCGTAGAGCAAACACAGACGATTCAAATCGAAACAAGTATGACAACATCCATAAGAAGTGAAACACAGAAAAAATGGATGGAGAAATGGACAAAGTGAGTAAATGTTCAGTGATCATTAGAAAAATAGACAAAATAAAGCTAAACATTCATGTTTAAAATGAACGTACGGACTTTTTGGTAACGGTTATAAAGTTGCTACGCTTTCTAAATTGTACCCAACTGTTATAGGGATCATCCTTAATTAAAGTTGGAATTCGATAGGACAATTCTAATATGTTTTCCTATGACCTTTTTCGTCTACTAGCAAATTGTTTTCTACTACTTGGCTGTCTTAATTTTCCTGACACTATTGTATGATTTTTAAAGACCCAAATGAGAGTCAGCACAAGGTCATTGGGATAGGGAAATGCAGTTATTAAAAGACAGCAATTCCCCCTCTAGTGTTTTACTCAAATTTTGTGACGAAACCTACTTAATGAAACCCTATTGTTTTTTATGAAATAAATAGAAACATTGAAGATTTTCAAAACTTAAAATTTTACCTTTTGTATGTTTTTGCAAAAAAGATTTTTCTTATTTCTCCAAAAATGGCGAGAAAATGCATTGTCTACAAAAATATTGACACATATCACAAAAGCTTCAAATGGCTAGAGAAGGTCGTCAAACTACATATTAAATACTAATATGGAAATGAAAAGAAGAATTCTAAAAAGAATCAAAGAGGTTTGCTAAAATGAATGCATAAAGAATTTTATATAACCCTGTTATATGTTTAAAAAAAATATTTAATTTAATGAGTACGATATGGATAAAAAATCTTTTTTTTGAATCAGCCATAATTTTTTTTTCTTTTTCAATAGTTAAATTTACTTTAAATAAATTAAGTAAGATAAGTATACAAAACTTCAAGTTACAAATATAATATAACCCTTTAATCATAATATAGGCAAAACTGCAAAAATAAATTTTAAACCTTACACCTATATTTTAAGTTAAAGAATTTAAACAAGGATGACAACATCCATAAAAGCGAAGCTCTGAAATGGGATTACAAACGAACATTATTACTTGTAGAGTGTCAGAACTGAATTAACTTAATATTAAGTCTATACAAAATTGTAAGTAAATTCGATGCAAAACTAATTAAATACACAATACTGTTTAAGGACATACTGACGTTTTTAGGAATTGGTTATAGAGATGCTTCGCATATAAAATTGTACCTTGTTGTAAATGGAATTAGTATTGAATAATTTTAACATACAAAAATTTGTTGTCAACAATTTTTAAAAATCAGCTTGTTTTAAAATGACGTACGGACTTTCTAATATCGATTTTAGAGTTGCTACGCTTTCTAAGTCGTACCTAATTGTTACAGGAATCAGCGTGCAAAGTTTTAAATCTATAGGACAATTTTAACTTGTTTAAATTAACGAAAAGAGCTAACCGTTAAGGACGTACTGACGGACGAACCGACCTTAATTATAGAAAAGCTTCGCATTTAAAAAGAACAAGAGAAAAAACTTTAGTATTATAAATATTAATAAAAAAACAGCGCAAAGGTTAGGCAGAATTATGTTACAACTGTAAGTTAGGTTTACTCTAATGCCTTAACGACGACAGACAGACGTACGGACAGTGATAAATTAGTGGCGATGACCATCAGAAAATGTTTAGGTGCAGACTCCCAAACTCTCCTCCAAGCACCAAATCTGTCTCTCCACATCTTATCCAAACCTTTCTTCACATCAGTTTGTGCTTCTCATCCATATAGTGAAGACATCATGTCAAACACACACACACACACACATACACACACGTCATGCGCGCAAAAAAAAAATACTTAGCGCGGCACCGGACACACGTATGCACAGCAAGCCCATGAGAAATCTGAACGAGTGGGCGGAGATGTAACGAACTTTTTATTGGAGTGAATACAAAAAAAATTATTATTTGCTAATTTAAGAAATTTATAAACAGCTATTCTACAACTATGTCCGAAACACATCTCTACAAGAAAAGTAAAAATTTTCATTCTAAAGAATTTTTTAAGGATTAACGATCTTTTAGATAAGTGTATGTGTACAATATTGCTTGATTCACTTCTACAAAATTCGAAATAAATTAAAACTGATTTATTTTTTCTTTTAGAATTGTGTAACTTTTTTCACACTTTAACTTTAAAATAGCTAATTCCCTCAAAAAATTTACTTCTAATTTATTGCCTTTGATCATGACAAATTTAAGTTTCTTGATTTTTGCAATTAAAATGTCACCCAAAAAATTTAGACATACAGAAAGTAACCTAAAAAATTATTACATTATGTTAAATTTTCTAAAAGTTATATTAATAGCCTAATGTTGTAATGTTTAATGAGATTCTTGTTATCTAAGCTAATTATAATGCCATAAAGTAAGCTAGATTTTTATTTTATTTTTAAGTTTTTGAAAAAACACCTCAAATGAAATTTTGGTTTAGGTTATGGCTAAGCAAGGAAATCCCGATAGGATTAAAATTTTCAGGGCTTGAGATATATACTCAAAGGCTTAATCTGGAACCCAGTAATATTGTCGGACTGATTATGACGTAAAAAAAATAGCCAATGAGAGGCCATTATTGACCAATGGTAAAATTTATAGTGGGATCTCGTAAAATTTTGAACAAAAACTATTAAATTATGATTAAGAATGCAGCATATAAAATATATAAGGATAAAAAATGTAAATGGTTAAACAAGCTCATTAATAAGACATTTCAAAAGATCATGAAGTGTTAAAAATGAAGACTTGCAAGGTGTCATATTGAAGACCAAAACTACTGAAATGACTCCCACCACCATTTTCATGTTAAACCACGCGAAACTGTCATATCTGCAAATCTTAGATTCTGCAAATATCACGATTGCAGAGAGTTACATAAAATTGCATTTCAAAGACATCTTTAAATTTTTAGATGCATTCCCAATAAATGTATAAATATAGATGTACAATCTAGACAACTACCTGACCTAAGTAGAAGAGACTCTTTTTGTCTGCAAGCAAATTGCTTTTTGCTCTGACGACATTAGCTGATTTCAAAGACCAAATACAAATCGGGAAAGGGTCCCTGCCCTGAGGGGAGAGTTACATATAGCTCATGCCGCCTCTATTCTTGTACTCTAATGCATTTATTTGAACTCATGTTCTTAAACATTAAAACCGCATTAAACTTCAACAGTTCCATACTATCTACTGAATCCGCAACATTAAAAACTTCTTTGTATACATATGCTATCGTTCATTTTGTGAATTTGAAAGACCCTGCGGAAATGAGAGCACACCTATTTGATTGAATCCTACATGATTTAAGGCGGAAAAATAGTAGGAAGAGTGTGAATTTTAGAAATCGAATTTAAAATTCAAAAGAGTTGATTATGTGGTTAAAATAATGGAAATACAAAACATGGATATTGTGAAAAAGAAATTTTTCGCGACAATTTAGGTTGCTAATATAGTCCACAGATATTGATCAATACATTCCTACATGGTCAGGGGATGGGAATGGGGTCATAAGGGATTGTTATATTAGACCGCTGGGAGAAACATTTTACCAGGGTATGTAAGAAACCCTCACAATATCCACATTTTCTATATCCATTGTTAGAATTCTGCCTTTTGGCTTTAGAAATCGTTGGGCTTTGGAAAAAAGAATGAATCTTTCTTAATAAAAAAATCACTTCTATAATTTTGTTATGTAAATTTGAGCTTGAAAGCATTTTATTATAATATATTTAATCATTTACAAGGATGACAACTGCTAGGTACAAAATAAAGTTTTTTTTTTCTTACAAGTTGTCTGACTCTGAAATGACAGTTGAGAAAATAATAACTGTCCCATACAGAATTCAAATTTCATGAATGACATCATTGATTATTGAAAATTTTCACAAAAAATGTTTTCAGCCAAATAAATCTTTTTTTACTTCAACAATAACTTTTTGTACAGATGGCCAGACATACAGACAGACTGAGGTTCAATGTTAGTTAAAAAGTATCTTTGCAACTAAACGTAAATTCTAAAGAGTTTCTAAAAAAACATAGGGTATTAATGGCATTCATTACAAAATGAATGTAGCATTTTTTCTATTCACATTTTTTAATGAAAAGATTATTAGGAAACATTTTCTAAAAAATTAAGTAAAGAAAATCATTCTTTTAGTTTTGAATAATCACATTTTCTTTGAAATTTAAAAGAAATATTATGCTAGTTATTCAGAAACAAATGTGGATAATACTAGTTAAACCTTTAGGAGCTAGATGTATGTTTGACCGGCAAGATCTTTTAAACGGATAATTTAATAAATCTGTAATTCTGTAATCAATAGGGCAGATTGTTTTGTTTAGTATATTTTTGTTGTTAATTTTGTTTCAGATTTTACAATTATCTTGTGAAGAATGATTAGAAAGAGAATTTTGAGTTCAGTTTTGTGCATTCTAGGTATATATGTTATATGGTTGAAGTTATAAATTATAAAATTATGAATTAATGTATAATAAGGTAATGTAATGTTTTGATAAAGAAGGCAGAAAGGCCTTTTAGATCCTTCAATTTATACCATTGTGTTATTTTTTTTTTGCTGCGCGTTGAATTAAAAGTTGTTATATTAGGATGAAAACATCCAGAAAACGAAACTCAAAAAATTATACGGTCATTATTCAAAACAAAAATTCCGTCTAATTTTATCCCAAAATTGCCAAGCACATTTTTCTCAATAAGAACATACTCAAATTTTAACACTTGATTATGTATATGCTTTGCTTAAAACATCATACCTTATCAAAAATTGAGTCAATTATATAATTTTTCCAAAAGTGTAGAAAAGCTTTGAAACTCTATAGCTAGTTCGACCCCATAAAAAAGGATTTAAATTTAAAACGTTCGAGTTGTTTTAAAGAACTTGTAAAAATTTAGTTTAGAATTTATTATCATAATTCAATGAACCAGCTTTACAAATCTTTGGTCTTTTTAATGCTTTTTATTTGTCTTTGAATTCTAGGAGAAATACTTCTTGGTATATAAATTGTTATATGTTATCTTTGCAAAATTTACTAGAATCTCGTGCTAAGAGATTTTCCAAATATTAGCAGGGAACTAAAGGAAATTCAATCTGAAACATTATTACAAATTTCCAATTATTGTTTATTGTTCGCCCATATAGTATAGGGTATGATAATGGCGTGGGCCATGGTGACGCTTCGGGTACAAGTCCTAACTGTGAGTTGCGCCTGTTTTGGGCCAAGACATTTCCCTTACTCTATCTATTTATGTCGCAAATAAGACATAGCAGCAGTAGGGACCATTTTTAACGTCCTTAGTTATGACGCGGTGTCGGACCGAGATTCAAACCTATCATTTTTTCCGACGACAAGCGGATGCGCTACGTGTTGAGCCACGGTCGCGGGTTATAGGGTATAGTGAAGAAGGTTATGAAAATATCCTAAACCACACCAAGACACATTTATAAAGCTTTCCTGAAAAGTACAACAAATTCTGACCAGCATTTTCTCAAATCTTTAGCTTCAGACAAGAAATATTACTACTTTACTATAAATTGGGAAATTAATATAAGATTTTTAAACAAAGCATCTTTATCCTTAAATGAACTGTCCTTTTATTACTGAGTTTTGCACTGATAATTTACATGGAACATAATCATTGATTTGGGTTTTTCTTCATAGAGAGATGGGGCATTAGTCTGTAAATTAAAATGGTCCCCAAAGTTTTATTGACCATGTCCTCGCATTCGTTGGCTCTAGACTTTGTAGACTTCATTACATAGTGATTGGCTGGCACAAACTAGCAAAGTCCAAAACTGTCACTAATGGGGTAATTTTATTTATCATAATTAGGGTTTAACTCTGTAATAATTAGCAGTTGCAGCTGCTAATCATACAATTTAATATATTCAACAGTTAAAATAAATCTGCAACCCTTTTTCCCCAAAGCATTTACAGTCTACCATTGGCAGAAAAGATTAATTTTTTTTCTATTGTTCAATATATCCACACTTGATAAAATGCATGCGCAATCAGTAAATTTCAGTAAAGTTTTATATTTCTTCTGTAATTATATCAGCAGGTAGCCTTTTTTTTAGTTCCTGTTTAGTTTTTACTTTTTTATAAAGATAATATAGATGATTAATCCAGGTATAAGACAATTGCCCATAAATTGATTTACATCCAGAATGATAATACACAAATTGACCCCTTCTGTTGATTACAATAAGTAGTTGAAACGTATAGACATGCCACTTTCTGAACCAACACATCAAAATTCAATAAAAGTCCACAGAGTTGTTAAGCCAAGGAATAAGAAACATGTTATAAAACTAGGACTAGTATGATAAAAAGCCCAATGTCCCCTCCCTCCCTCCATGGGGTCAATACTTTATTTGTTTCATAGTGTAGTGCAATTCGACCACATTGTTGGTTAAAGATTATAGGCAGCTTTTTATCATCTTTTAATTAGTCAGCTATAAACAGTTGAATTTCATAGGATAAAACTTTGCTTGAGGAAATTTTATTGTCCGACAATTTTCTTTTTAAGTTGGATGGATTGAATATCTAGAGCAATACATCTATTATTTTCAATGAAAAATAATACGTTTTTTTTGTTCATGGCAACATACAAATTGTATTTTCAAACTTTGAGTCGACTAATTTGAAGCCAAATTGCTGTCCAATTGAAATTATTCCGAATTTTAGTAGAATATGCAACTGCCAATTTTAAGCTAATCGAGCAACGGTTATTTTTTAGAAACAAGACAGCCAATGTCTAACCTATAAAATATTTCATCCCCCGATTTTAAACCAATCCGCAAAACAGAGGCGTACACACACTTTTAAATGGTTGAAGAGAGGGAGAAGCCCTAATGGGGTTAAAAAAAGATTTAGACTTGTCTTGTGGGATGCTGACACTACCCACCCGCTAAAATCGGTACTCAAGGGATTACAATTAACCTTTTTTTTTTGTAAATTCTCAGCCGCTAAGAAATTCAAAGAATAATTTATTTATAGATAATACACGCTCATGCCTCTCTCATTATGAAAGTTACCAACAACTTGTTGACTAATTTTAAACTTTTTTTAACGTCATTTATTCATAAAAAAAACTTTAAGTTGTTTGGAATTTTAGCTAAATAGAATCCATTCAAATCTATTTGATTTTACCAACTTTTGAAGGACCGGGGTTTCTACTAGTGTATCTTTAGAAATAATCCAGAATTTTATATAATCACTCAAAGAGGTAATTAAGAAGTTTTAGGACCGGGGAATTTTTAATCATTTTGGTGGAATAAAAAGTTTCTTTTTAATTACCCGCGCACTTTACTCGTACTTCGATAATTATTTTTGATATCAGCTTTCTTTTGATTCTGTTATTTATAGAAGTTTTATAGAATTTCATGCACCTATCAAAGTGGACTTATTAGAACAGGGATATGCACCTGCACAATTTTTCCGTTGCTCGATAGCTGACAAAATTAAAGGAAGCCTGCAAGAAATACACCGGTCTAGCTCTTGAAAGACTACCACAGGGAGACCCAAAATCCTTTGAAGCCTTCATTTATCTAAAATGACATTTTAAAATGTCTATAAATTTTTTGTTGTTGATGCTGGCTGAAGACTTCAAATTTGGGATACTTGTAATAGTCTTTCAGCAGTTAAAGCGGCGTATTTCTTGCGTATTAGGTTATTAGAATGTTTAAATTATATCTTATTTTTAAAATTTTCTTTTATGTTTCCACAAATAGAACTATTTGCATTTCAACCCATAGATAATGTTTTGAAAATGATATTAAAAAAATTTAATTATTTCATGCAATTGATTTTTTTGATAGCTTTGACAAATTATTTAAACAAAAACATCTCTACTTACTTTTACCCATTATACTACTATTTATTCATATATAAAGTCTAAATTAAAAAAGATAAAGCCTTAAATTAATTCCATCTTTATTTACTAAAGTTCATAAAACAAATAATTTGCGAAATAAAAGTTTATAATTTGCTAATTTTACATAAGAAATGCACTAAGCATCGCAAATATAAAAATCCTGGCTCATTAGGAATACAAATAAAAACTTTCAAGGACCGGGGTTTTGTTTTGAGACCAGGGTTCTTAGCTTCTTTCATTTTCATAAATAACTTTACCAGAGAAGTTATTAACTAACTATCTCAAGTTTGTCAATAGACCAATTAATCAAGTTCATTCAAATATGTTTTAATTGATTATTTAACTTGTTATTTATAAAGTGTTTAAGGATCCTTTTCGCGTGGAGATCAATATGTTTTCGTCGGAAATTGCATAATTAAGTTAAGTATTAATAAAACATTACAATGGCCTTTACAACTATAGGCTTTACTTGTATTATAATTTATATTTTTTACACTGATCTTATGATAGGTATATCCACTGGGTATAGTATCCAGGGAGGAAGGGGACAATGGGATGTTTATTATACTAGTCCCAAACGTCTTTTAAGTCGTTTTCTTATTGGCTTAACAACCTTGGGGACCTTTATTAAATTAGGATTAGCTTGTTAATTAAGTTGAGTGTAATCTACAGAATGAGTAATTTTGTGTATCATTGGGGATGCACATCAATTTATTATCGGCCATTGTCTTATCCCTTTAGATCGCTGGGTATATCAATTCTTTTTTGACCATTATAATTTATTTTATCAATCTTAATAATGTAATATTTGTATATATTTCTGATCTTTTTTAAACACTTCCTTTTTTCGTAACTTTTAACCCATCTCTCCATAGAAAAAATTTTCTATTCCTTTTTTTTATTACTTATACCCTCCATGATTCAAATGAATTTAAATTCTAAATTTAGATACTTTTACAAGAATTGTTAACTGTGTAAAAGTGTTCTTAAATTGTTGTATTGGAATATTTACTAAGTGACTGATAAAAGTCTCATATCAATAAAAAGAGAAGCAAAAAAACTGTAAAAATGTGTCCACCCACCCACGAAAATGATGGGATGTGGGAATTAGAAAATTAACTATTATTCAATATTTAGAACAAAGATTTTGATCTAATAAAGGTGTTTTGTTTTATAATATCTACATCAGACTGTAGTCATAATCTAATTATTAGAATAGTGTTCATTGAATAATACAGAGCTGGATCTTTAAAAGTGTAGCCGTTGCCGTTGCCGCTGCCAGAGGTACAGCCACTAACCTAATAGCGATATTTAAATCAAATTGGCTACGCTCGGCCACGGCTTTAAATCTTTAAATCACAACCACTTTTTGAATTTTCAGTAAAAATATGAAGGAAAAAAATAATAATACGTAAAAACTTAAAACATTTCAAAATCCATGTTTTATTGGCAGCACTGGGAGTGGTGACGGCTACGGCTACGGCTACGACTACGGCCACGACTACGGCCACGGCTCCGGCTACACATTTAAAGATCCAGCTCAGGTGTCTAGTTCTACAATAGTAAATGAATCAGATTTTTACACAAATAACATTTAGTCATTTAATACGTAACTCGACAAAGTTTCTCAAAAAATAGCCATGTGACGTCATAAAAATGAGGAAGTTGAGAGGAGAAGTGGGAAAGAAAACTTCTAAAAAAATGGATAATCCCTCATTTTTATGACGTCACATGGGTGATTTTTGAGACACTTTGTCCAGTTACTTTAAATACAATAATGTCGAGATATAAATGCATTTCGATGGTTCTTTTTTTATATGGCTCAACAATTAGGCTCCAAAAAAGGGTTGGCTATTCCAGAGATTTTATAAAACAAACCCTATTTATTGTCTCTTACCAATACCCTATATTCCTGATAATTTTAAAAGGAGAAAGTGCCCCCCTGTCCTGATCTATTTCTAATTCTTTTTCTTAAGACAAACAAATGCAAAAATAACAACAACATAAATCTATTTTGATTTTTGACCAATAAAGTGCGTATAAAAAATTAAACACTTTAAGCTGGCCACTTTGGATTTTTATATTTAAAAATAGTATAGTGCAAACTTCAGTGTTTTATTATTATGCATTATGTCAGTAAAAAAGCTTATAAATAAGGCTCAAACAACTTACTTTCTACATCTACTAAACAAATAATTCATACAATCGAAAATTCAGAAAATGTTCAAATTCTAAGCTTTTTACCTTATTTTAATTTAACTAAATTTTCTAGTGTAATTGTTAAGTGGCTTCAAATCTACTTGATCTTTTTTTAAAAGTCAAACTTTTCTTCAATTATTGAAGGGAGATTAAATTTGATCAACAACCTTTGGTTGGTGGAGAATGAGATATCCTACAACAACTTAACAGAAACCTAGAAATACAGACTAAATAAATACATTTTCCCTCTTACTTCAAATTCTGTATACTGCTGATCTAATAAGATCCTTTCAAATTTTTACTCATAGTTTTTATCATGGACATGACTGTCATAAATTGAAAGTGGGTTGAAATACTTTTACTAAAAAATAAACTAAAACAATCATTTTTATATGAAGGCGTTTAACTTAATATTTTAAAGCATAAACCAGAATTTCTCTGATAGTCTTTTAGGCTGTCAGTCTTCCAAAATGCATAGAAGTCTTATTGGCTCGACTAACTACAAATTAGTACTTTAATTCATCCCTAGCAAAATGAGATCTCGCTAACAGCTAAAAAGATTATGCTGTGCTTTTCAAAGAATTTACCAGTCGTGTGGTAATATTAAGTTAACTTTCTACTTTGCATCACAGATTAGGTTTATCTATTTTTTATGGAATAAAATATGTCCAACGGATTACGAAGACGAAAAAAGTCCCTCAATGACGTCATAAAAATAAGGGATGAGGAGAGGAGGAGTTGGAAAGAAAACCTCTAAAAAAGAGATGGATAATCCATCGTTTTTATGACGTAACATGCTGATTTTTTGAGGGACTTTCTTCATCTTCCGGATTACAATAACAATATGAGTTAAATTGTAAATTAAAGCAGAGCTAAGCTTACACAAAAGAGTTGTTGATAAGATTTTGATATTACTTGGGTGGCATCAGAATTATAATTGGAACAAGTGGAGTTTCAATATAATTGAAAATTGGTCGACGAAAAATAAAATATATATAAAATATTCAATACAATCAATATTTTTTGCAACAATTTGATAATAAAGTTAAACAATTGCCTTTTATCAATTGCATACTTAAGGTCTTGCAAATGAATATTTTAAGTCTTTTCATAATATAATCACCTTTGATGTTGATAAACTTTGAATAATAGATCTTTAGACAAGAGACAAACTACATTTATAGAAAGTATTCTGTCACCATGCTTCATGCTTAAAAATGAAGAAAAGAAGAAAAAACAAAAACCCTTTAATATCATTATCATCGAGAACTAGACAGAGCCGTCATGTCTCAATGTTTGATGGGTCTTTTTTTGTCAAACTGGCAAGGATTGAATTAGAAACCTGGTTAAGGTGTCTAAAGAAAGGTCTTTCTTTACATACCCCATCAAAAACTCCTAACATTATGAGGTCTATCTATTTCAAGAACTTAAAAAGAATAAAAAGAAAAAAGAACTGCCTTCATTTGTAATAAAATATGCACATATGCACATTGCAGGTAGAGCAAAATCCTCCACAAGGGCTAGGTCTCGAGCCGTAGTTCTCTGGAGAGAAGGGTAGATTCAATCTTGTTTTCTAATTTTCATTGCTTGAGAATGAGTTGGAGGTTTTTTTTTATTAGTTTTTGACTAAAACTAAATCGGACTATAAACACTGAAGATATGGAGAAAAATGTTAAATATATAAAAAAAGTAGCCAAAAACCTGCAAAAAGGCAGTCTGACTGTCATTGTTGTTTTCTTCAAACTACAGGAAATTTAATTTTGATATCTTTAACTGAAAAAATTTTGAAAATCGGACCATAAACACCAAAGATATGGAGAAAAGTGTGAAAAATATAAAAATAGCCAAAAACCTGCAAAAAGGCAGTCTGACTGTCATTGTTGTTTTCTTCAAACGACAGG
>LS055989.1:0-13394 GCA_900241095.1 Acartia tonsa | reverse complement strand
AAATGGTGGAAAACCCGGAACAGCCACGGGGAGGTTGGTCACGTGCCCCACACAATAGTGACCCCAGCACAAGATATACAACAAATTTCCCCCAAACCCGCGGATTGGATCCAAAAGGAACGACGCGGCAAGAAGGGAGAGTTTAGATACTTTTAGAGATTATGTGTTTTTTTTAAAGTCCAAAAAATATAAAAGGAAACCTTACAAGATACTATAATTTCATTATAAATTTATCATTGTAGTTTAAAGATTTAATCATAATTAAATTGTTAAGTTTTTAAAGTGATTTAGTCAAAGTAAAAAGTAAAGTTCAACAAAAACAACTAATACAGCACAAAATGTCTCTTTTTTATCATCGCTGTTGTTACACTTTTGTGGAAACTATGTAAAATATTAATTTTTTATTAACATTTCCAAAAAAAATGGTAAAATGGGGTGATTATTTAAATTTACCCTCAAATTAAACAACGTAAGATCTGTAAGGCTTCACTATGACTATACGACTTTAAAAGCTCCCTGTTAGTCAAATAGGATATTTCGCTCAAATTTAGCATTCCTCAAAATATTCATTGTCACTCATTGTTAAAATATTTTTAAAATTTGAAATTATTTTTTTCAAAATAACTTTTGTATATTAGCATCTTATATAAAAAAAAAACTTATGTTAATTTCTCTTAATTATTATTTCACGTGGCAATTTATAACAATTTTAAAGTAAATACTGTAGAATATTTTATATTTCTTACCTGATTTTTTTAAATAAAAAACTAAAACATTTATATTGTTGGCCTTAAGAACTCGAAGGCCAAATTAAACAAAAAATGGATTAATTCTATGTTTTTATTATATTTTTTATTAAAAATTCTATAAATCCTTAGTTTTTCACAATGGTATAGAAACCGGTTGTAATCCAGTGGAATTCGAGCCTTGATAAAAAACTTAGTTGATTTTAAACCATAGTATTAGAACTTTTAAATTATTGTATTATTGACATTATCAAAGCCTTTAACTTTTATTAATTTGTTTTATTTTTTCTATATAATATACCTAATAAAATCTGTACATAAAAAATATATTAATGTAATACATTTAAAAGGTTGCTTTGTATTATAATTATTTGTACAGCATGAAATTCTTGTTAAATTCATATCTTTATTTTATTCTAATTTGGTTGCCATACCCGATTTTTTACGATAGGATTTTTAAAAAAATTTGTATGTTATTTTTTTATATTGATATACTTATAAATTACTTGTTTTTACAGTATAATAAAATATTATTGAAAATATAGAAATTTCACAATTGTTAATTCTATTTCTACATTAAAATTGGCTTTTTCGTTAAAATGTTATATTTTTTTTTGTTGAATCATGAAATAATTTTAACATGTAATATTTTAGTAGCCCTTAACATAACATGTACTAAAATTTGAGAGCCTAATTAAATCAAATTTGTATTATAAATTTGTTTAGTCATTTTTAAAATTTGTTGAAGTAGGAAGAAAATGTATACTTATTAAACGTCTCTAAAATTATTAAACATTTTTTTGTTTTAGATATCACATAAAATATATCATAGAATAAAAAAATAAACATAACATTTATTGTGATGTGAAAATTAGATTTTATTCAAATTTGTTTAACATTTTTTTAATTCTTATAAATATTACAAATAAAATCATTGATTATTATTGCTTTTGTTTCATTACTAGTGGCTTTGCCCAAAGGCTCCAGGGCTTTGAATTCGAAAAAGAAGGGAGAAAAATACCCCGAATTTATATCGGGAATTTTATATTATGAAACCTTAAAAACTTTCACCCAGAAAGCTTACAGAAAGATAGGCAAAAAAAAATTATGGTATAAAAAGCTTACCCGAAAAAAAACAACAAAGAATTCGTATCAGCATTATCCGAGTTTGGGTATGTCTCGGATTCCGAGATCTTTAGCTTTAGACAAAAGAAAACCTTACTACTTTATATCATAGGAGAGAAGTTTTGGGGCAATGTGAATTTAAATAGTATATTTGCTGGAATAAGGTATAGCCAATAAGCGAAATAACTCTAAAATAATATTTGAGAGGCAGATGTAAAGGTCGTCAATTCTACTATTTGTTGACCCCCAACAACAGCTGAAAACACGTATGGATTTTGTGATTTAAAAAAATAATAATTTCATTGTTGGTATAAGCTGCATACATTGAAGTTTGTTTAATATTTTATTTGATTCCGATACATTGTCCAGTTTTTTCATGACAAATAGAGCCCTCAGGACAACAATGCTGTCCGTCCCTGAAAAGAAAGTCAATTAAATATTTTCTAGTAGCGCAGCTACTCAATAATTGTTTGTGTCTGTCTAACTATCTTCTTGTGTTTAACTAATACAAAACTGTAAATTAACTTTATGTTTGTGTCTTCTGCAATGACCTACACAATAGGTTAAATGTTAAATACTTTTTGATTTCAATTTTAAATTTTATTTTTTTTTGACTTTTTTAGATGATAAGGGAAAAGAAATTTTTTATCTATGTTATAGTTTATATAAAGAAAAGACAACAACAGACTTTTTTCTAAAAATATTTAGCAGCTTACTTGCAGCAGACAGCTTTAGGTCCAAGTGGGCAGCAACCCCATCCCTAAAAAAATCAAATTAATGAACATTGTTTTTTTATACTATTTGTTAAATGAGATTAAGTGAAACTTATTCTAATTGCACTTGTCGCTTGTTCACAGAAGTTGGTAGGACAATGGGCAATATATTTTACTAGTACACAAATTTTACACACACGTCACTCATTCGCTGTCTTAAACTTGAAGAATAATTAAATTTCTTGATTAAACAATGGATAATAAATTGATTTGCACCCACAATTATGACGAACAAAATTACCCCTTTTGTAAATTAAAATAATAACAAGCTTTAAAGTAAGAATTGATAAGTTGTCCCTAAATAGAGGCTATAAAGAGAATGTGTTTAAAAAAAATTGAGCACTAAAATATTTAGCAGTTAGATGTCCTCTCCCTTCCTGGTTAAATCTAGTTATAAACAAAAAGCGTGTACCTGAGATTTTAATGGACAACAGGTTTCTAACAATTCACAACTGAAATCTTTGTCTGGACAGACCTAGTAATTTTGATTAATATAAAAATTATAATATTTGTTAGTTTTGTCAATTTTAGTGTTTCAATAATTTTTTAAAACATGTTATGTATAGAGTTTAACTTCCACACTTTTGAAGAAATTTCATATTTTATAGTCAGCAATAAAATAAGCAACCTTTCTGTATCTTGACGTTAGAGGTTCAAAAAAAAAGGGTAAAATTCTTCTTTTAATGTATAATATAATACTTTCAATAACAAGTTAAAATCTAACTGATAACTAAACAAGGATGACAACATCCATAAAAGCGATATGACAGACGAACAACATGTTTAAAATGGACGTACGGACATTCTGGTAACGATTATAGAGTTGCTACGCTTTCTAAATTGTACCTAACTACTACAGAAATCACCATGCAAAGTTTGAAATCGATTGGACAATTCTAACATGCCTAAATTAACGAATAAAAGCTAACTATCTCAGACGGACGTACGGACGGACCGACCCTAATTATAGAAAAGCTTCGCTTTTAAAAACGTATTTTAGACAATCCAATTACCTTTCTATTCTTGAATACTTTACTAAAGTCCAAATGCTCAATATCATTTGTAGATTTTATGTTTTTTGTTTCTAATTTAGTCAATGTTTTCTTGCTCTCATATCTATCTGAAAAAAAATGATCACTGTTAGGCCGAATTTAGGAAAGTACAATTCTTATATAAAAGTAACAGGATTTCTGTGTGAGTTATAGTTCTCCTACACAATGTTACTTCACATAGGAGCCTATATTATAGCCCATATCCTATATCACATATCTCCATTTTGATTAATAGACAAAAACCTGCCCATGACCAATATATAGCTTTTCTATAATAAAGAGTTTGATTAGTACTGAGGTTAGCTAGATCTAAAAGGGCAGACAAATAAAAAAACCTTGCTTCTTTATATTATAGGATAGTTGTATACAACAGTGGCGTGAAAGGGGAAGCCTTGTGGAGTTGGAAAAAGGGAAAGGCACCCCCCTTCTGCACGTATATGCATACAAAAGTTAAAATATTACATAAAAGATACCTAGTTTAGTTAATAAAAGTTTGTAAGTAGAGCCTAAGCATCTTCCAGCTTTTGTGTCACACTCCAAACCTTAAGAAACACAAAAATTTAATTACAAAGACGACATTTAAAATATATTTGCGCGCCAAAAAAAGTTTGATATTTATTTTCATTTTCATCATCTACATATTTTAGGTTTTATCATATTTTTAGATGTGTAGCAACTTCTATAAGTATCCTCTTCCCTCATTAACTTACTCACTGACCCACTGCTTCCAATAGAATAGTTAGATCTACTGCACTCCACAGTAAAATGTTCCAAAATTTTAAAGGCTGCTAGCTGCAAAACGGCTGATAGTAAATCGTTACCAGGAACATTCTACCGTAAACTGCACTTGACCCATATAGTTTATTCCGTTTAATAAATGATTATGTAACTACCAAAACTCCTTTTACATATTCTTTTGCTCTTGGTGAAACAAATATTTGTTCAAACGATTGAGAATTTACTGTAGTGGGCTTATATTGCTGCATTACTAATGGCTTTAATTATCCTTGTTGTATATTGACCTTGTGGACAGCAGTGTAATCTATCATGACAGCAGACAGCATTTGGATAAGGACAGCATCCCCATCCTTCTCCTTCTGGCAGGGGGCAACAGGTCTCACTATCTAAACCTGGACAGGTACAATAATATATTGTAAAGGATAATTGATTTTTGGGCTGTTTAAATAGTGCCATAATTTTTTTTTTCATCTTTAATCATTGCTATATTTTAATGTATTGACGACGACAAACCCTAGAGGCCTTATTTTTCTAGGTGCGCCCTTTCTTGAATGCGTAAAGGTATCCTTCCCTAAAATAGATAACAAAAAAGTCCTTAATATAATGTTGATACCTAAGACGAATAGACACAATGTTTATAAGAAAGCATCACTATATCAAGTCTACACATTTAGGTACGTTTATATTAAGCATCATGTAATAAAGCAATTTTAGAACACATCCAATTTTTTTGACAAAAGATTCAGACTTAACGTTAATTTATCGAAATATCTTATAATGGAGCTTTGCTTTTATTGTTGTTTTGTCCTAGTTTGATCAAATCAATATTTTTAATAATTGTATAAACTTACATTTAAAGCTTGTATCTGGACAATCTTTGGAGTTGCTTTTGTGAACTAGGATTGTTAGTAAACTTGCTATTAATATACTTTTCATGTTATCTGTAAATTATCAACATAAAACAATATTAAGGAAATAAATATATTCTGATGAAACCATCAAAAATTTTCTTTTCCAGTCCTGCAGATGTCCTGTTGGGAAAAACACGTTCTTACCCTTTTCTAACCTAATAATGCATTAAAAGTTTGAGGGATATTTTAGCTTATTTCTGTATTTAAGACATGTCATACAGCTATGTATAGGTTTTTGTGTAACGTTAAAGGAAGGATTGTCTGTTAAAGCAAAAATGTAATTAATGAAATAATAATACTTAAGATGCAAAAACAAATTACTGATGGGGTGAAAGGAGAGGTGTCAAAGTTTAAGGAGGGGGTAATCTAATGTAATTATTTTTTATTTTTATTTGGTTAAAATAAGGGTGTTTAAAGTTGGATGTCTATGTAAAAGAACTAAATTTTTTGTTGTAAAATGTAAAATAACACACTTCATGTAGATTTTATATATTAAAGAATTGTGAAGTAACTACGTACTATAATCACACTGTTAGAACCTAAAACATACTGAAATCAGATGAGCCCAGGACAATATATTTATTCAAAATTACCAAATTTTAAAATAAAATTGTGTAGATATTTTATGAACAAAAGAATGCTGTCATAATGTTATTATAATATCGTAAATATATGTCAATCGTGATTACTCTTCAAAATCGCCATGTAGTTACCATAAACTATAGTCAATGATGTAATAAGATTCAGCTAGGGCTTGTTTTACTTAATGCTATATAGCAATAAAAAGCATTTAAGATAATGATTCGACAAAATTCAATATTGTGTAGTAAGGGAGTGTCGATATTATGTCATCTATTGCCACTTTTACTTAATGCAATTGCCATTATACAAGTTATTTTAAAATTGCATGTCAAATAAAGTGACAGGGTAATACTTTCAACTGGCCAATTCATTACTTTATAAAATTAGGACTTAAAGAAAAAGTTATGAAATGGAAGGTTGGTTATTTTGACGGTAAGACACTAAAGTCCAACTGTTTACAATTAAATTTTGAAAATTTGCTAATATTTCCAATAAAAAATGAGCTAATTTGTTGAAACATATCATAAGTGAGAAAAGAAATAGAGAAACTAGTTATTTGAAGATGATAGGGAGAAAGGGATAGCATAATTGATGATAAATTCTTCCTCACGTCACAACTATTAATGGATACTTTAAATAAATTATTAATATATTATCATTATAAATTATTATATTATTATTAGTTATTTGTTAAAAACATGCTAATCAGAAACCAAGAGTAAAAGAGGTCTCGGTATGGTTTTAGATCATTTTTATCTTACATTAAAATCAGTTTTTGGTTTAAAGCAATTTATCTGATCCCTCTGCTCCCTTTACAATACAGAGCTCCTAGCTGCGAGTTGCTAATTTTTGAAAATTTGGAGTAACAATTGAGAGAAATTATACCCATTTTGTTATTACCCAAGCCCTCCCTGAAACAAGATAAGATATCAAATGTTTTATTGTTTTAAATTGCATGCCTTATACTGCTTAACTATATGTAACAGTTTTTTAATTACTAGCGGCTACACCTATCATCTAGGGATCTGTAGAGGAAGGGTGAGGCAGAAAAGTAGCCTAAAACCATCCAATGCAAATGGCCTTAATTTAAAGATAATCTAGTCGAAAACCATCTCAGGGCCTACTTAATCTTAATCTACAACTTTAAAGATGTACAATGTACATATGTATATATGCGATAAGTAGAATTCGATTATTGACATTTCTCAAGTATCATATGTTTCCAAATATGTGTCAAATGCACACAAGGATGACCACATCCTTGATAGTAAAGCTTAATCATCATACTGCAGGACAAACATGTAGAGTGTCAGATACAAAATAAGTTAAATTTATACATCTAAACAAAATTGTGTGTAGATTTGAAGCAAAATTGCTATAATACAGAATATATACTGTTTAAGAAGATATGTACATATTTACATTTTTCAGGCTTGATTACAGAGATTATCCGTTCATTGCAGTTTACTTTGTTGTCCAAAAACTTACTTCAAAAACTTACTTAAAAACCAGTTGAATAGGTGATTATATCAAAAAATTTGTCAGAAAAGTTCTAAATCTGCATGTTTTAAATGGAGCTATGGTAATGTTTATAGAGTTGCAACGCTTTCCAAGCCATGCTTAACTATTACAGGAATCATCATTCCAAGTTTGGAATTGAAAGGAAAATTCAATCAAAGATAAGAGCTAATTGTTACGGACGGACCTACAGACCGACCCAAATAGTAGAAAAGCTTCGCTTGATAAAAAATAAAACAGGAGACTCAGACATAATTGCAAATGAGGTAGTAAAGCGAAACATGGATTTGCAAATGTATAATTAAATCAAACATATGTTCAGTGGTCATAAAAAAATGAAGAACAAGAAAAAAAGAAGTACATTATAATAGAATTGCAGACGAGTAAATCTCATTTCTACTACAGGGTTACGGACTTACGTTCATTAGCAAACAAAGTGAATTATAGAGTAGCTTCGCTACTAAAAAAAATGTTAATGATTAGAAATAAAAAAATATCTTTTATTGATTTGAGGTTTAAGAAAACATTTAATGCTAAATATTTATTTCAACATCAAAAATATAATGTATGTCACAAAATTATGTAAAAAGTGTAAATATAAAATATGTGTATAAGATAAAAAACCTAAACTAATCTATTTTTAGCTATTTTATACTTGGTAACAAATGCCCTTTATAGTATCTTATTTTCCAGTATGGCTTCGAAACCTATTAATATCCGGAGGATTGGAACCGGTTTTCAACCACACTGAAAAATCATGTATACCATCTTGTTACGGACAATTGTCCACGAATATTAAAATAAAAAGCATTATATTAAAACCAGTTTATCTCATAATTTTCATTTCAATATCCATGGAAAGCTGTCTATAATATGATCCGATAAATAACTATTAATTAATAAATCATAATGCCATGAATTAAAGAAAATAAGAAAAGAAAACTACAGTGGTTATTTTTATGAAATGTGTCAAATCTAAATAAAAAATGTGTATAAAGAATATGGCAGTTTTTTTGTAAAATTGATATTTATTGTTTTGGATTGACAATATTAAAATATAGTTAAAGCTTATAATTGTACTTAATTTTAATTAAAGATTGTTTATAATATACATTTTAACAAAAATATGAAAAATAAACAATTATGGCGGAACAGAATAATTCATCCTCTCTTGAGCCACTGTTCTACAGTCCAGACTAAGTTGCCTGACCTACCCTGTCTCTCCTCCTTAGCACTCTGTTTCTTCTTCTTGTCAAGTCCTGTTGGCTTTTTACCACCAGATTTCTTCAACAGGACATCATCCGGATCATCTCCATTATGTCCATTTCTTGATCCAACGCCTCCAATACCTCCTGTTCTTCCACCTTGTCCATTTCCACCTCCATTTCCACTAGGTCCGTCCCAGGCGGGATTATGATCAGGCCCATCAGAGCCAACACCTCCTACACCTCCAACACCTCCTACACCGCCAACACCTCCAACTGGTCCAGCTCTTCCACCCTTTCCATTTCCATTACCACCCCCATTTCCACCTCCAAATCCATTACCGCCTCCATTTCCATTAGGTCCATCCCAGGCTGGGTTGTGGTCAGGTCCATCTGAACCTACGCCTCCAACTCCACCAATTCCTCCAACAGGTCCAGATTTGCCATTCCTTCCAACCCTTCCATTTCCATTTCCACCTCCATTACCACCTTCATTTCCACTAGGTCCATCCCATGCAGGATTATGATCAGGTCCAGCCCACCCTGTTCCTCCAACTCCACCAACACCACCTACAGGGCCAGATTTACCATTTCTTCCACCTCTACCATTTCCATTTCCACCTCCATTACCACCTTTATTTCCACTAGGTCCATCCCAAGCAGTGTTGTGATCAGGTCCAGCCCAGCCAGTACCACCTGTACCTCCTACTCCACCAACACCTCCAACTGGACCATTCCTTCCACCTCTGCCGTTTCCATTACCACCTCCATTTCCACCACCGCCCCCTCCAGAAGGTCCATCCCAAGCTGGATTATGATCAGGTCCAGCCCATCCTGTTCCTCCAACTCCACCAACACCACCTACAGGACCAGACTTGCCATTTCTGCCGCCTCTTCCATTTCCATTTCCACCTCCATTGCCACCTCCGTTGCCACTTGGTCCATCCCATGCAGGATTATGATCAGGTCCAGCCCAGCCAGTGCCTCCAACCCCGCCAACACCTCCAACTCCTCCAGTTCTACCGCCTCTGCCATTTCCATTTCCACCACCGTTGCCATTACCTCCACCGTTTCCACTAGGTCCATCCCAAGCAGGATTGTGATCTGGTCCAGCCCATCCACTTCCACCATTACCTCCACCGCCACCTCTAGGTCCATCCCATGCAGGGTTGTGGTCAGGTCCAGCCCATCCAACGCCACCAACACCTCCAACGCCGCCAATTCCACCTACAGGACCCTCTTTACCACGACCGTCTCCATCGCCATTTCCATTGCCACCTCCATTACCACCACGACTTCCAGACTTCTGGGACTCAACCAATAGCTTTCCCTGTCTCTGAAATCCACTTGGTGTTGGTCTTCCACCCTGTCTTCGTCCAGTTCTGCCATTGGCAGGGGGCAGGTACAAGCCATTTGGTGGAGGGGGAGCTGCTGCCTCTGTTGGTTCATAGGCAGGCAGGGGAGCAGCAGTTGTTACGGGGGGTAATCCATATTCTTGCAGGGGAGGCTCTGGGGCTCTTGTAGGTGGTGGGGGTGGAGGTCTAGTTGGTGGGGGTGGAGGGGGTGCAGGCTCCTCGTAGGCAGGTAGTTCCTCAGCATAGCTGGGAAGATCATCTGCAGCCTCTTCTTCAACCTCTCCAGAACAACGTTTCTCAGCCTCAATAGTTTCCAGAGGAAGATCACTTCCATTGCTCTCTCCGTTGCAGTCTCGGAAGTATTGGGCCTCCCAGGAGCTCTGAAATATGAAAAATACATAAATACAAACGCGATGAAGAAAGAATAATCAAAAATCTTTTTTAATTAGAATTAAAAAGTATTCTTCATTAATAATCACGAAACCTTTTAAGATCTTTTTAGGGAATGAGGTATTTTATGAAGAACCTATTTGCTGCTGACTTTTTCAGCTTTTTAATTTAAAAATTAAAACTGATAAAAAATATTCTATGGCAGCCTTTAATTATCAAAGTAAAGCAAATAAAATAATAAAACCGTAAGTTTTGTTTGGTAGAAATATATTAAATAGTTTTACTTCAATTGACCTTTCTTTCAAATCATTTTGATTGAAAATTGCAAAACAAAACAAAATGTAATGGGATCCTAACTGTTAAAAAGCGTAGATACAAGGCAAAGATTCCCCCAATTAGCATAATCAAAATTATGCCTCTAGGTTTTTATATATTAAATGATTTAATTGAATTATATTATAATTTCTTTCTATAACCCCCTAATACTTTTATCAAGTCTTGGTTAATACTAGCAGTGTCCAAGTAATTTTGATCTACAAAAGGGGTAATTTTGTTTATTATAGAAAATAATGGTATTTATAAATTTATGTTTCATTATCTTACCCCTTAAGATCCCTTGATTATCATTGATGACATGATAATTATGTTGTCAGGGGTCATTTAAGGTTGAAAATAAGAGCAATTAACCCTTTTCAAACTTGAAACATAATTTGTACCCGTTAATTGGTATAATTGTTTTAAATTGTTTGTATAAATGGCCAGTTGAACTTTGGTGTTGTAACTTTATCGACACTGCACGGTAAGACAGAAGATAAAATCATCGTTACTTGACAGATATCTTAGGGATAAGACATTGGGCAGTAAATTAAAGTACACCATAATTATAATAAACAAAGTTATCACTTTAGTAAATTAGAATTAAAATTGGTGAAAAAGTAAAAAATCTTAGACACTTCTAGTTTGTGTCAACCAATCAAAAAGTCCCCAAAATTTAACAAATAAGAGAATGTGTCTATTAATTTGGACATGATCCATTTCTTGTTATCTGAATATAAAAAATAATTGAAAGTCTAAAATTGTATGCTTCATTTCTTTGGAAAATATGTAATTTTCTTTATAAAATCACTTTCTGCAAGAAACAGATGAATATTTTCTTGTTTGGTTCAATTAGTTGCCAGATTAATCCGCAATATCCTTTATTTTAACAGTTAATTACCCTCCTAACCCCCAACCTTCCTTTTTAAGTTCCACTTTTTGTAATTATGTTTTATGCTTCTTTGAGACCTTATCAGGCTATGTAACTGAAAATTAGGAATATTATTCTATTCATTCTAAACTAAGCTGGATCTTTAAATCATTAAGTGGTGCGCTGAATCGGGGCGATCCAGTTCGGCGCACCTAGATATTATTAGATTTCAATCTTTAAATTAAAATGGAATGGGCGAATCAGCGCGCCCAGTGGGTGAACTGGATAGCCCCGATTCAGCGCACCACTAAACGATTTAAAGATCCAGCTCAGGGTCATAAACCTTCCCTGGACTTATAAGAAGATTAAATGTAAAGGAGAATAGATGTTCTGTTACTTTTCTGTCCCTTTTGAGGTGAGAAAGTTTACCGTTTGTTATTGCTGCGCTACTTCTGGACCTACTTGTCTATTTATTTATTATTTTATATAACTACTTTTGTCATCCTGTGTTCTATCCTATTAAGATGGTACATTTCTAGAGTCCGCACAAAATCATGGAACACAATAATATTTTTCTATTTACATTAAAAGATAATAGTTAGCTAAAGGAATATCAATAATCAACATATTTCTTTTATATTATCAACATGGCTCTCTAAACCTTTTCATAATAATTTACAACTAGCCTATTAGTGCTAATTCTTTTGAAAATTAAGGATCAATCTATCTTCCCAACACATATACAAACCTTCCCTGATAATTTTTAACCTTTCGATTTAGCTTTAACAATATTCTTTTGGTACAACACACACATACATACATACATCCAACTAATTCTGTTTAGTGATTAGAGATTGCTGTAAAACCAATTTATTGATGTCTTTAGAAATGACTTAATGACAATCATTGATCACCTGTGACCACCATGTTTCAGTCATTTATGTTCCATTAAAGTAAACAAATTTTAGCATTAGCAAACATTAAAATAAATATAAGGAACCTTATAGATTAACACCTACAGAGTTACGGATATCCTATTACTTTTATATACTTTTATAATTGCTTATTAGTTTTCTTTGTAAAATTTTCATTGCTTCTTATTGATAATATAATCTTTAATTAGTTTTAATAAATCAGTTTTATTGTAGTTTTGAATTAACACCTGTATAACCACCTTAGGAGGCATAGCAAAGAAAGAGAGAGAAAAAGGGAGAAAGAGAGAGAAAGAGAGAGAGAGAGAGAGAGAGGGAGAGATGAAGGGTACTGGAAATAGAGAGAGGGACAGAAAAAGAAGAAGAAGAGATAATAGATAAATGAGATAGAAGGGAGAAAGGACGAATGTATAAAAAATTCCCACGAATAGGTCGCATCAATTTCATTTTAGCTAATTTTAACTACAGTATATAAATTTTATTTTTTTTTTAAATTAAGAAATTAATTTATATCTTTTACAAAAAAAGACAAGCATGTCCTACAGTATGCAATAAAAAACTACCACCAAAAATTTTTGGTAGATTTTTTCAATAAACCAATATTTTTCAGAAAGAATAATTAGATTATTAGTTTTATGTTCTTTAAATTCTATTCTACAAGAATAAGGTGTATTCATGTCACGTAGGTTTCATTTGAGACTAACGTCTTGAGAGAAAAAAAATATGCTTTTAATAATTCATAAGCAGTAGTGCATTCGTTGCATGTGTTTTGGAAAAACTTTCAAATGGGCGAACATGAATAGAAAACAGTTAGGGAGTTGAATCCATTTTTATAGAAGCAGAAATATAATCTATGATTACGGTTTTGACCCTCTAAAAAA
>LS055988.1:0-13399 GCA_900241095.1 Acartia tonsa | reverse complement strand
TTGGAAGGGATGTAATTGCTCATGGGGTAAGTAATTTATATATACAAGTACTATGATGGAGTTGTTGGAAGGGATGTTATAGCTCATGGGGTAAGTAATTTATATATACAAGTACTATGATGGAGTTGTTGGAAGGGATGTAATTGCTCATGGGGTAAGTAATTTATATATACAAGTACTATGATGGAGTTGTTGGAAGGGATGTTATAGCTCATGGGGTAAGTAATTTATATATACAAGTACTATGATGGAGTTGTTGGAAGGGATGTAATTGCTCATGGGGTAAGTAATTTATATATACAAGTACTATGATGGAGTTGTTGGAAGGGATGTCATAGCTCATGGAGTAAGTAATTGATTAAATTTCTCAAAGCTAGCTTTACACAAAATTTTGTCTTACAGTACGATCATTTATTACATTTTGTATCAGGAAAAAAATAATACTTCAAGGTTTTCAACAAATTATGCCTTTCAACCGGTTTTTCCAAAGTGTTTGCTTTTTAATATTTATGGACCCTGACCTATTTAAATGTTGTGCAAAAATGCATACATTACTAAACTTCAAACTGCGTAGCTTGTGTTAATAGTAGAAAAATGTTATGCTGTTAGAATCATTATAAATGCTAGGTTTTGGAAATACAAGTACCATTTTTGTTCTATTTGTAGTTAGTGCTACGTTAAAAAGTATGAGAAAGGTTTAAAAGTTTTATGTCAGTTGGAACATTTTACCAGGACTATACCTAGCAGAGGATTGGTTCTTATCTTTCCAAAAACTAGAGTTTATTACAAATATAACAATTATTTTAAAAATGAAGGCAGTTTTGCACACTCTTTATATTGGTCATCATCCATAAATCTTTTAAAAAGTATGCATTTTAAGAAAACCGTTTTTTTGGCATTATTTATTAAATGGTAAATGATAAATGGGTTAAGTTAAGCAATACCTTTGTCCTATTAGAAGTATAAAAAAATATTGTATATAATGATACTTAACCCGCGATCTTGGCCTATCATCGGGGAGGTAATAGGTTTGAATCTTGGGCTGACACGGCATAATGGTTCCTACTGCTGCTATTTAATAAGCATGACATAAATAGTAAGAGTAGGGGGAATGTCTTAGCTCATAAACAGGTGCAACTAACTAACATGCACTGTTAGGACTTCTCAGACAAAAGTCGTGCAATCAAAGGGTTGGTTGTCTGATGGATGTTACTTAACCTAATATCCTTGGGTCGTCCTGAATGGTTGAAAAGTTGGAACATTTATATATATGATGATACTTTAGGTTGGTCCCCACGATGGTGCGGCACTAGATCCTGTATCTCTACAAGAAGGACGTCCTGAATGGTTGAAAAGTTTAAACATTTATATATGATGATACTTTAGGTTGGTCCCCATGATGGTGCAGCTCTAGATCCTGTTTCTCTACAGCAAGGTCATCCTAAATGGTTAAAAGGTTTGAACATTTATATGATGATACTTTAGGTTGGTCCTCATGATGGTGCAGCTCTAGATCCTGTTTCTCTACAAGAGGGTCGTCCTGAATGGTTGAAAAGTTTAAACATTTATATATGATGATACTTTAGGTTGGTCCCCATGATGGCGCAGCTCTAGATCCTGTTTCTCTACAAGAAGGTCGTCCTAAAGAAGAGCAGGTTTTCCATAATTCTAGCTAGTCATATGCAGGGAAGGAGGGGACATTTTACTGTTTATTATACTAGTCCCCAATGATTTATAATAACTTTTCCTAAAGAAGAAGAGGTCATCCATAATTCTAACTAGTCATATACAGGGAGGGAGGGGACATTAGACTGTTTATTACACTAGTCCCCAAAGTTTTATAAAATTTATTCCTAAAGAAGAACAGGTCATCAATAATTTTAATTAGTCATATGCGCTGGGAAGGAGGAGACATTGGGCTGTTTATTACACTAGTCCCTAAAGTTTATTAAAACTTTTTCTTATTCATTTGCTCAACAACTTTTTAAAATTTTAATGAATTTTGATTGGTTGGTTAATTAAGTTAGGATGTTTAAAACACTAATTGTAATCTACAGACGGGGAAATTTTGTTTATGATCACTTATCCTAGCTCTTTAGATCCCTTATTTTCTCTGTATTATTCCCTATCAGTTATCCTGATTAAATTTAATTTAATAATCTACAAAGTAGAACGATGTCTGTATGTTTGTTTGTCTGTTTGTCCGTTTGTTTGTTTGTAGCAAATGATATCGCTAACCGCTGAACCGATCAGGTTCTCCTTTACAGGGAAACTTCTCATAGGTCCCGGGTAGGTTTATAACTATTTTGTTGGGGGTTGGGACACCCCCAACCTCCCCAAAAAATGAAAAATAATTTTCTTTCTAAAACTAAAATTAAAATAGTGGGGTCGACTACCCCCTCCCCCAAGAAATTTTTTTTACAAATTTTTCTTTTAAATCTAAAATAAGAAAAAATAGTTTGATCAAACCTCTTGGGGCAAAGCCCCTAGAGGCTAGGGACGAAGCCGCTAGTACAATATAACTTACTAGTTGCTAAGCCCCTAGCATCTATGGGCTCAGCATTTGAGGAGAAAGGGATGGAACAGAAAAAATTGCCTAATACAATCTCAAGACTTAGTTCTATAACTTAAATAGGCTTAAACCATTCCAAGACCTAAGTGAAGATTAACTAAAATGAAGAACTGTATGGTTATCGATATCTTCAGCTACAAACAAACTCAACCTATCACATTATATAAAGTAGAAAGGATTTATGTTCTGAAGCTTAAGATCTCAATAACTACTGAACCGATTGGGCTTTCTATTTCAGGTAAGCTTAATATTTGTCTCGTGATGGTTTTAGGCTATTTTATTTTAAGTCGTGGATTGGTTTTAGGCTTTTCTATTTTAAGTCTTGGAAAGGTTTTAGGCTTTTAGGCAGAGCGACTAGATGCTAGGGGCGTAGCCGCTAGTTTAATATAAGAGGATAGGTTTACCATGCTTACTAACAATTGATCCTCCACTGTCTTGCTATTGGCTAACTTACAGAGATTATGTATCTAGATTATATCTATTTTTTAGGTTTACCACGCCTACTACCAATGGGTTCCTTTGTTCTTGTCATTCCAGGTAATTCTTACATAAAAGTAATAGGATGTCCATGTTGGTGTCTGTCTATCTGTCTGTATTTAAAGATATCCCTAACAACTACAGTAAAAAATTGGGTTGTTTTATTCAAATCCCCAACCTCAAGTGCTTATAGAGGCCTCTAGGGGCGTAGCCGCTAGTTCTTATATAAAATATTGGGATGTCCATGTGTGTTTGTCTGTCTATCTATCTGTCTGTACTGAAAGATCCCTCTAACCGCTGAACCAATATGGTTCTCCTTTGAAATGAAGCTTTTAATAGGTCCTGGGAAGTTTCATTAGTTATTTTCGGGGATGAACCACCACCTCCCAAGAGAAGTTAGCCCTAAAAAAATGACACCCACCCTCAAAAAAATTGTCGTCATTTTTCTTTTTAAAACTAAAAGTGAAAATGGTGGGTGATCAACTTACCCTCCCCCCCCTTCCACCTAAAGAGCCCCTAAAGGCACAAGAAATCAGTAAGTATAAGGGGTCTTCACGAATTTTTTATTTGTAATCAAGTAAGGCTTCAAAACCAAATAATATCCACTGAACTTAGAACTGGTTCTCAGTTATACTGAAAAATCATATTTAGCATAGTATTACAGACAATTTTCCATGAATATTATAATAAAAAAAATTCCGCCCCTCAAAACTGGTTTTAATTTTTAATTTCAATATCCGTAGAATGCTGTCTATAATACGATGTTATGAATAACTATTTTTAGGCCTTGATGTTTTACATTCCCTATCAAATCTTCACCCACCACGAGGGAGGAAGGTAATCTTTACTTTAGTAGCGCAGCTATTCTATAATCCTTATATATAAGTAACAGGATGCCTGTCTGTCTAACTGAGTGTACCGAAGGATCTCGCTGATATGGTTCTTACATTCATTTAAAACATGCATACCCTGTATTAAAGCAGTTTTATTAACAATTTTATTAAGACTTACCTATACATGAATATATTCTGTTTATTCAGTTCTGACACTCTGATTTATTCCTGAATCTGAGCTTTGCTTTTATGGATGTTGTCATACTTGTTTTTGTAGCGAAGCTACTCTAATTTAGAATGTTAGTCTGTCCGTATGTCTGTCTGAAAATTTTTGGGAAAAATGTGATTTTCTCAGCTCCTATAAAAGATAAAAGGCTGAAACTTTTTGACAAAATTCGCATCAGTAAGGAGAATAATCAACTATAAAACATCCATGGCGGTCGGACCGCTTTTTAGTAGGTTTTAGGCTATTTTTATATTTTGTAGATATTTGAAAGTAATGGCTGGACTGGCTCAAACCCAGAGTACTGATTCTACAGATGATGTTAACAAACTTGTCAACTATATGAACCAACGCAGAAAGTAAGATAGATAGATAGGAAGGATAGATAGATAAATACATAGTAGACAGCCTATAGATTTTGTAAAATATATTCTGCAAATGGAATATAAATGTGGAAAATACGTACAATCAAAATCTCAAAAAAAAAGTTGGGCTATTTGATTTGAGTATTTACTAACAAGGCAGATTGATAGTTAGGTGGGTGTATAGATCTAGATAAAGAGATAAATATTTAATAAAATAGATGATGATTTGCTTGTTAGCTATATGAACAAACGTAGAAAGTAAGATAGATAGATAGGAAGGATAGATAGATAGATAGGAAGGATTGATAGATAGATTTTGTAAAATAGATTCTGCGAAAGGAATATAGATGTAGAAAATGCGAACAGACAGAGAAATATTCAAAATCCTAAAAAACTTGGGCTATTTGATTTGAGCTCTTAATGTAAAGCAATGATAGATAGATAAACACTCAATGAAATGGGTAAATAAATTTGTCAACTACGTAGAATAGATAGATAGGAAGTATAGATACATAGATACATAGTAGATAGATGTATAGTAGATACAGATAGATAAACACTGAATGTATAAAACGATGAATAGGAAAAAAACAGATTAATAAATTGTTATGGTACTCAAAGTTTTTAAATTAAATTTCAATTGTTGACTTATAAACTTTGGATACTTCAATAAATTCTAGTTAGTTGGGTCCAAATTTTTAAGTATTTAATTACCAAGGGGTTATTTTGTTCCTTATCAAGAATAAATACCAATCAATTTCCATTATCTTATCCCTGATTAATTTAGGTACAACATGACAAATGAGCACAATATCTGGGCTATTGGACTCTATGCCTGTGAACTTCTTAACTTTATCAATGTTATTGTACAGGTAATATCATACAGTTTATATTATACAGTAACATCGAAAGTAATATTGTAAATAATATCCTAAGTAATGTTGTACAGGTAATATCATATGACTATCATGCAAACAGGTATTAACTGGGCTATTGGACTCTATACCTGTGAACTTCTTAATTTTATCAATGTTATCGTACAAGTAATCATAAAGTAATATTGTACAGTAAAATTGTACAGTAAAATTGTATAGTAAAATTGTACAGTAATATTGTACAGGTAATATCTTCACTATTGGACCATATGCATGTGACTCTTAGCCACTTGTAATAAATATAGTAGATCTAGATCCATAATTGTTAAATGAGACCAATAAGAACACAATTTAGGAATTATTGATATAATATACGTTGCAACTTGTACACTTAAAGGCAAGGAAGGGCAGTTTATTCTTCATTTCATCATTTTCAAAAAAAAAATATTCTATTTTAGATATCATAGACAGCACACAGAGACTAAAAATATACATATAGGCATTCAACCAATAAATATGCTAAAATATATTTTTAGATAAAACTGACAGATACCTTCTTGGGAGGAGCATTCTCTACCTATGGCATTGAGGAACATTATCTTGTTCACTTTAAGATTTTTTTAAAAACTTTTTGTAATAATCTACTTCCTATAATAACAAAATACAATTATTAAATAGAATACATGGATTTTTTTAATTTGCTAATATAGTCCTCAGATTTTGGTCATTACATTCTTCCATGGTCAAATTAGGAGATAGGATAAAGACATAATAAGGATAATGGGTTGTATCCTTATTTTATCAGAATCTCTCACAATATCCACATTTTCTATGTCCATTATTATATCAGACAGTCTGACAGTTCTTATTTGTGTACTGGAAAGAAATAAGATAATATATGATTGAAAATTATAGGCAGCATCTTTTACTGACATAGAAGCAGAGATAAGAGTGGATCCCATGTACAGAGTATTCCCTAGGTACTGTATAAACATAGAAAATATAAAAAGTTTATCTTTGTTGATTCTTGTGCAAACATATGAAGTAAGATAATTTTTGTCTTAAACTCCAAATCCTTCAGGGAGGATGGGGGAGGTCAGGCTTAAACCATCATTAAACCTTTAAAAAGCTTCTACCAGTAAAGTAAACCTTTTTATCATTACCTAATTGATTTGGGATTCTCCTTTAATTTCAAGTGATCATCTAGAGAACCCAAGTAAATCATCCACTTGTAATGGGATGGAATACTCCAACACCTAATGGTGGATATTGGGTAAAGTAAAATCCAACAGACAACCAACCTTTCGATTGCAAGACCTTTGTCTGAAAAGTCCTAACTACGCATGGTAATGAATCACACCTGTTATTTACCAAGGCATTCCCACTATATTAACTATTTATGTCGCACACCTGACATAGCAGTAGTAGGAACCATTCTTAACATTTTTATTTATGACACAGTGTGAGACCTAGATTTGAATCTATCACCACCCTGTTGACAAGTGGATGCGCTACAGTTGTGGGTTAAATTAAAACCAGCAGTTAGTGATATCTTAATTAACAGACAGAAAGACATCCTGATTTAATAATGGATAAGGATTATAGGATTAAAATATTTAGGATGACAAAATGCATGTTCCACAAATTTGGTGTTTCTGGTACAATAGAGAAATTTGATGCCCTGTGTGTTCTGGGTATGAATATCATCAATGAGAAGGTATAATCCAGATGGGCTTTGAAATTAATATAATTAATATTTGATTAATATCCGCTGGACTAAAATTGGCTATCAGTAATACTGAAAACTCATGTATATCATCATATTACAAGACATTTTCCCTTTGGGGCTATCAATACTTGTTTTAATCCTATGATTTTTCATTTTAATATCCACGGAAAGCTGTCTAGGTTATGATATATTAAACTATGTATTTTAAATGACACCAGGGGAAGAATTTTCTGTAACTTTTCTGCCAATAAAAATGAAAAAAAGATATTTTCTTTTGTATGCTGTTTTTTCCCAAATTGTAATAATACAGATGAAGCAGGTGGAAAAATTTTGGGTACAGTCCCTTTCATGACAACGGCTCTTATGGGGCATTTCATTGTATTTTCACAGTAACTTTTGATAAGTTATTTTAGTTTAGGTTAGGTTAACTTAGGCATTGCCCTGCAGTGTTAGGCAATTGGTCCCTTAAAGTGACTATACACATAATTTCTAAACTCAAATATTTTTAATATTATAGATTTTCATCCTGTTATGGTTCTGGTATGTAATCTTGGCCATCCTTTCTGGGATCATGGTTATTCAAAGGTAGTTCTTAATTTATCTTCTAGTATGACTCCAAAATTAAATTTAAACCAGTTTTGTAAGCCCAAGACATATCAAAATTAATTTTTAGAATGACTGAGCTCTTTATTCCCAAACTAAGAGTAATTTCATGCTTTAGCATAAACAGCTTGGAACAAATAAACAAATCAAAAATTTTTTTTTAGAATGGCTGAGCTCTTTATTCCTAAACTGCGAGTAAAAATGCTGCAACTAGAACAGTTTGGACTGAAGTACAACAAAGTTGACCCTGAAAAAATGGCATGGTAAGCATACACTTCCATGTGTTAGGGGGGAATAAACCCCCTCAAACTTTGAAACCCTTAATTTTACCCCCCTAGAAATAAAAATTTGGACATCCTTGATGGTAAGTTTAAGTCAGTCTAGACCTATTCTTATTTTGTCTGTTTATCATAAATGTGAGAAATAACATTTATTTCCAATTGTCCTTCTTTTGTATGTATATGTGGTAGGCGGCATACGGACAAGCCTTTTCCAGAGTATGCGATGCTCAGTGTTTACCAAATAACACCCAGCCGTTAATCCCCGGCTTATCACAATTCTAGCCAGCCCATTTTTGGCCATTGTTTGATCATCAGAGACGGCGGTCAACTTATACACCGCTGATAACGGGAGGGGCGCTGCCCCTCCCCACTTCATGCCCCAGCAACCTACCCTTTTCCGGGAGACGTCTACCTTACCCCCTACGGGAGCCTACCACTCTACTGTTCACCTGGATGGGGCTTCCCCCCATCTCCCCCACACCCTTCTCTACCTAACCCATTTGTAATCTGTTTTGTATATAAGCCATTAACTTTGTTGTATGTGTATTCAGTTATTCAATATATTCAATAATAACAGTGTATTCAATATATCTTTTAAACAGTAACTACTTGTAGTACTTATTTGATAGAATCCTTAAGGCTAGGGGCTCTTTTGAATCGAACTCCTGTTGTAGGGTTGAAACGCTTCACCCTACCACATATACTTGATTTAAATTATAATAACAAGGATGACAAGATCTACAAAAGCAAAGCTCTGGATGGTAGTACAAACGTACATTAACTACATCATAGTGGCAGATTGAATAATCAGTTTATAAATCAAATAGGTTTTAACACTTTGTAAGCAATTTTGTTGCAAAACTGTTAAATACAGAATACTGTTCAAGGGACATACTTACATTTTTAGGACTTTAGGAGATGCTTCGACTATAATATTGTACTTTGTTGTTCTAGGAATCAGTATTAAAAAAGTCAGATATATAAGATACTTATAACAAAAAAAATTTAAGTCAACATGTTTTAATGACCGTATGGTAACAAAAAAAGAGTTACTACGATTTCTAAATCGTATCTAAATGTTATAGGATTCATTATGCAAAGTTACTTTAATTGCCGTTACTTTCATTTAGCCTATTAAAGAATAGATCAAACTCTGATTGGCTGTTTCTGTACTGCCTGGCCAGATCCATGATTCCTGGCAGTTTTTCTACTTGAATATTGTTTTATCCAGCCGGATATCCATTAATTCGCCAGATATCCGGTCCAATCCTAACATATATTTAATTGTAAAAAAATTGCCATTACTTTCATTTAGCCTACTGAACAATCTATCATAATTTGAGTAGCTTATTATTGGAATTAATATGAATTGATTCTGACGAAAAAACTATCCTTACGAAATTTCTATGCCTACGAAATGGCTACCCCGCTTTTATGTATACATGATTAAAACTACATACAAAAACTGTTATTTAGCCTCCTGAAGAATCTATCCTATTCTGACTGGCTGTTTCTGTACTGCCTGGCCAGATGTATGAATCCTGGCAGCTTCAAGGAACTTATTGATAGACTTCCTGTTACTTGTGAGGTCAGTTTTAATAGCTTATCTATAAAACAAAGTAGAATGTCTGTCTCAAGCTTAAGATCTCAGTAACCATTTTAGGAATATACCTTCTGGTCCTGTGATGGTTTTGATCAATTTTCTTGAGGGGTTGGACACCCTAAACCTTCAAAAAAAGAAATCTTCCCAAAAAATTTTTTTTTTTGCATCTTTAAAACTAAAAAGACTCGACTAAAACCCAACAAAAAATAAATTTTTAAATTTAACCTAGGTATTAAATAGATAATTAGATAAATACCTTTTGGGAAAAAAAGCCCCTAGAGGCGAGGAGCAAAGCTGCTAGTACTTTCTATAAAGTATCTCCTATGATATAAAGAAGTAATCTTTTATTGTCTGTATATAGCAAAGGATCTTGCTAACCGCTAAACCAATATGGTTCTCCTTTCCAAAGAAGGTCCAGGGAAGGTTTCAAACTATTTTGGGGGAGGGTACCACCACTCTCCTAAAAGAAATCGTCCTTAGAAAAAAAATAACCTCCCTAAAAAATTATTTTACTCTTTCTTTTTATATCTAAATTAAAGATTGGGTTATCCAATTCAACTCCACCCACCTTAAGTTCCCCCTAGGCCTAGAGGCCTCTAGGGGCTTAGCCATGATAAAAAGTAGTACGGTTGTTTTATCTGATACTAGAGATCTTGGGAAATGCTGGTTTGATTTGGTTGTAATTTTCAGGGAAGCTTTATATTTGTGTTCGGGTGGTTTTTATCTATTTTCCTTACCAATCCAGCCTTTCCCTAGAGACTGAGCACAAAGTAAGTAGTATATTTAATAGTTAAGATTATAGAATAATAACGGATAATATGTAAACTATAAAATTTGTATAGAATTCAGGGATTTAAAGGGATAAGACAATGGCCAATAAATTAATGTACATCATCAATGATGATTCACAAAATTATCCCTCCGGTAGATCAACCTAATGAAGCAACCAATCAAAATTCATTAAAGTCCCCAAAGTTTACTGGTTTTCTTATCTTAACTTAACCTAACCTAACCTAGGATGATGAATCCAAAGCGCTGACCGACCATGTTGATGGGATAGATGACGGGGACGTTGAAAAGCAGAGCAGCACAGCTTCAGGAATGGAAATTAACAATATCCGCTGGATTAGAACCTGTTCTCAGTAATTCTATTCGCATAATATCCGCGGATAGCTGTCTATGATACATCGGAAAAATTAAAAAAAAATCAGGGATCTAAAGGGATTAGACATTAGCCGATGAATTGATGTACATCCCTTAATGATGATACACAAAGTTAACTCTTCTGTAGAATACAATGAGTTGAAACTTTTGGACACTCAACTTATTGAACCAACCAATCAAAATTCAATTCAAGTTGTTTGTCATCGGATAAGAAAAGATTATTAATATTTCTTTGGGGATTAGTTCAAAAAGCAGCCCAATGTCCCCTCCAACCTACAAAAAAACATTAGTTTCTTATCTTTTTTGTCCAAAAATTGTCATTGACACTGGAACACGAACTAAACAAAATATTTTTTAATGGGTTAGGCAGACAAAAACTTTTAGGAGAAACTTTTTAAGAAGTCATTAGAACCACATACAAATTAAGTAAAAAAAAATTTTTAATAAGAAGAAAGGAAAAAATAATCAACTGTTTTCAAAAGGTAATAGATAACAAATTATAGACAGATGGACAAAACAATGTATATATATTAGATGGGTATATGTCATAGGAATCTGTACTAAAAATTTTAGCTTTCTATATTGAATAGGAGCCGAGAAAATCATAGCGTTATGGACTGACGGACAGACAAAGTTAATTATAGAGTAGCTTCGCTACTAAAAAGGAGGAGCAAGAGAGAGAGATAAAAAAGGAAAGAGGTAGAGAGAAATTGAAAATAGTGATGACAAAAAAAGGATTTTTAAAATTCTTTTTAGAGATATCAAATAATATTCAAGTTTATTTCCAAAGTTTAGAAGAAGGAGATTTTCACAGGCAAGCAACTCTGCCCCTCAAACACAAGTTGAATCCATTCAAAAAATCTAAATAAATGTTTTATTTTGTTTTTTTCCATGTTTTTTATTTAAATAAAACATTTTCTAATTCACGTGTATTGTTTCAGTAAAAAAAATATTTTACATAAATGTTGAAATTATAATAGTTAATGCATCATATTATAGAGAGTTTTCCGCGGATATTAAAATGAAGACCGGGATAGCAAAACTGGTATTAATCTTTTTAATTTTACTTTAATATTTATAGAAAATTTTCTATAATACGATACAATACATGATTTTTCAGTATGGTTGAGAACTGGTTCAAATCCAGTGGATATTATTCGGTTTCAAAGCCATACTGGAAAAAATGTTCTTGATACTAAAAAAGGTTATAAAATACCACTAAAATTTCACAAAACAATTTAAATTATAATGCCAAATTTAAGATTATCTACAAAATTATACATTTTATGATTAGATTACAAAACAAAGTATAAAAATAAATGCAAAAAATGACGATTTTTTATTATTTCATTATTGCTTGTTTGAAACAATTTGAAGAAAAAAAACTATGTAAAAATTTTTAAACATTTCCATTTTTCAATTCAAAACAATGTGTGTTAGGAGAACCCCAAAAAATGTTTCTAAAATTTATATTTTAATTATTTTTTATCATTCTTTTAAAAATTAAGTATTTGTATATTTTTTACTTGAAATTTTTTGTCCTAAAAATTCTAGTAAAAAAAATTTTTGAGCATACAAATGCATCTAAATACCACTAAAAATCATCTGATTTTCCTACATCAGGGTATAATGTTATAAGCGAAGCATCTCTATAATAAAGTCCTAAAAATGTATGTCTCTATATAATACCGTGTATTTATGCAGTTTTGCAAAAAAAAATACAAATTTTATTTAGACTTATACATTTATTTTCTGCTTATTTAGTTCTGACACTCTACAATCTTTAATGTTCGTTTGTCCTAACCTATTTTTAGAAAAGCTTCGCTTTAAGTAACAATAATTGAACATAGAAATATATCTAAATACTGCTAGAAATCTTGCTAACTTGACTCTTCAATCCATTGGCTTTTATTTTATTTATGTTGTCATCCTTGTTTCATAAAAATTTGAATAAAAAATATAAAAAAGATCATAATAGCAAAAGATATACATATAATATTCTATCTAAACTTTTACTATATTTTTAGATTTCCATATTAAATTGTAAAAAAAAGACATTATTCGAGCTTTAAAAATGTATCTAAATACTGCTAGAAATCTTGCTAACTTGACTCTTCAATCCATTAGCTTTGATTCCTCCGTTTTCATCAACCTAAAAATTAATAAATAATTTAGGGCAAGATTATTTCATTGTTTAATTTAACAATTTTCTGGTTGAAATAGAAAATATGTCTTGGACTTTATATTAAAGTATAATGGACTGTAAATGAGTCTTTCCCTCAAACTGAATAAATTTGCTTTGTCATTGGTTTGCTTGAAATTCATTGGAGGTGGGAGATTATTTGTCAAAGTAACATTCTCTAAACTTTCCAAAGTTTATGAAAAGAAAAAAATTGTAAATCATCACTATACCTTAGGTTTATCATCATCATCATCATTATCATCGTCCCCAGCTCTTCTTATGGCATCGGCATCATCTTAGAGTATTATATAGGATCACTAGTAGCGGCTACACCCCTAGAGGCATCTAGGTGCCCTTGGATTGGTGGGTAGGTCGACCCCCTCTTACAATTGCAGAGATTTTAAAGAAAAAGTTAGAACACAGTAATAGTGTCTGACTGATTATGACGTAACAAAAAAAATTAGCCAATGAGAGGCCACCATAAATTTTACC
>LS055987.1:0-13401 GCA_900241095.1 Acartia tonsa | reverse complement strand
CGGCGCAAAAAAAAAAACGGTTATTAAATATTTGGGGGTATTGGCAAAACCAAAAAAAGCAACCAAACCCCCCCCCCCCCCCACTTACTCCCCATTTCCTAAAATACACACAAACCTAACAGAGCTAAAATTCCCCCCTCCGTCCAAAATTTCTTTGGATCTACATCTCTTTCACCCCCCCTTCCCCATCCCCTCTCCCTTGTCTAATTTGCTTTACTATTTCATACATGACAAAATACAACAACAATTACAGCAAAAAAATAATTAAGATTAAGAGATATGTAGCTAATTTTGCACTGATAAGCCAGAACAAAAGTTAGTGTCTGTTTGACCAGTGAAACACAATTTCATCATTTAATTTCATTAACATCTTCAAGCCATTTTAAAATTTAGTTCTTTAAACCGTGTTTGAAGATGTCCCCAAAAGTAAAATATTCAAATAGCTAACAAAATATTTAAACAAAACCGTGTAGTGCTCTACAATAGAATTTTTTTTAGCCAAAAAGATAAATTTTATACGTCAATACTTTATGGGTTTTTAATCCGTCAACAAATTTTCTTAATTTTTAATGGACCAAATATATTTAATAGATGCAATATGAAAATTATTGATGGTACGTTTAGATGAACTATAAGCTATAAAATAATTTTACTCCTGGGAATTTATAAAATATTCATCAATAAATCAATGAGTAAAGAAATAAGGATACAGAAAAAAATTAGTGGTTTCATCTCTAGGCTCTGTGGTTTAGAGTATAGCCTAAAACCACCTAAAGACATGCTTCAATGAAAAGTTACAACCCATTTAAACCAAAATTCTCTGAGATTAAACATCAGACAAAAACTTTATATTACAGAATAGCTTCACATTTGATAAATTAATAAGACATTTACATTTTATAGTTTTTGTTCTTATTCCTGGAAATCATTATATATCAATGAGAGTGGATAAGAGAAATAGGGTGATTAATTTTAGTGCACCTGCTCTATAACTTGATTTGTTCGTCTATCTAGTTCAGTTTTCCCTCTACTTTTTTTTGACGAAATTTTCTATTATGTAATGCGTTATTTTAGTTTAGATTAGGTTAAGCAATAAAAATTAGGTTAAGACTCCTTATATTAGAAAACTATGAATGTAAATATCAAACGCCTTTTTCAAATCTAATTTTGATTATGATATACATTTACTAGTAGCACAGACATCTAGGGGCTCTGTATTCGAAGGGATATAGAAGGGAAGAAGAATAAAATTAAACCCAGAATTTTTGATAAATAAAAAGCATAAAACCATCCCGGGACCTATAAGAAGCTTCACTGTAAAGGGACCATTTAGGTTAAGGGGTTAGTGAGATCCCCTGCTACAAATAAAAAAGCTTAATCTATAATACAAAGTAGAATTATGTCTGTCCGTCTGTCTGTCTATCCGTCTCTTAAGATCTCGGTAACCACTGAACTGATCGGATTCTACTCTATTAGGGAATATACCTACTGGTCCTGTGGTGGTTTTAGGCTATTTTCTTGGGGGCTGAGACACCCCCAACCCCCCCAAAAACATAAAAATCCCCCCATTGTTTTTTTTTGCTGAAGATTTTCTTTGTCCTTTTACGAATATTGCCAACATTTTTTTTGATCCCCTCTTGGGACAAAGCCCCTAGAGGCCAAGGGCGAAGCCGCTAGTACTTTATATAATAGGATTACTAAATGTCTTAAAAGGCTAAATAAAAATATTCTATAAGAAACTTTTTGTCTGTAATTTTCTCTGAGTTAGATATAAATCAATAAAAGGTTTCTGTTTGTTTATTTGTTTTTGTTATGATATAAAGATTTTCTGTGTTATTCTAATACCTACTTTATATTGTTTACATAACATTTATATGTTTATACTTAACAGGGATGTTGTCATCCTATAGTACAAGTAAAGGCTAAAGATAAAAACATACATTAAAGCGAAGCCTATCAAATACAAAAGTGACTAATTGAGACTTAATTATTAAGGTGACCAAGTACCTAATCGTCCTGATAATCACTATTTAAAAAAATCAAGTTAGTACAGTTGGACATACATATATAGTCAAAAGGAAGCTACGTTATTTGATAACATTACACATTGATTATTTGCATGTGTGTGTGTGTGTGTTTGATTATTCTTGCATGGTTATAACAGCTGGATTTTTGAACCCCAGAGTCAGACACAAAATTGCATATTGAAAATATGTAAGAACTTTGTAATTTTTGACTTAAGTTACGTCTTTTTTTTAATTAAAAGTATTTCAATAGGGTCAGCGGTTAGCGAGATTTTAATTGAGAAAGGGAAGAAACCTTACAATTATATATTATTGGATTAAAATAAAATGAATGTAAACGCTATACTTATGTCAAATTTACAAATATTCGACATTCAAAGTAATATTACAAACATCTAATTTGAACTGGGAGAATAAAGATGATTACATAATATACAACCTAAATCACCTAAATTTTCACATTTATTGGTGGAAAGATTGATGAATTGTCCTAAATATGTAAGTTAAACGCATGCATGTAATAGTAGAACTTTTTGTTTGTAATAAAACTCCGTCAAAATGCATTAAAGAGATGTAATTAGTTAGAGAAAGGATAAAGCTAAACATAAGTATTTAGCAATACAAACAAACAAAATATCTAGGGATCTGCAGCCTTCAAAAACCGCCTTCAGAGCTTACTGTCAACTGCTACTTGCTAAATAGTTTACACCGCTACTATTTCAGTCAAGCAAAAAACGGCTAGAACATAGCTATTGCAACCAAGGAACTGGTTATCTGTTGGGTGTTACTTTATTAAATGGACTGAAAACACAGATCTCGTCAGTTAGCGGCTAACAAATCCAAAATATTTGTATGCTTCAAAATTTTCTTACTCCAAAAAATAGCATATAGAGAATATGTATTGCCCCTTAGAACCAGCTTTTTAATAAGTAGTTGTTGGTTGTACACATATGTCATGTATGATCTTATAAACGGCTCTTGTTCGTGGCTGCTTTTGATATAGTTTTTTTTTAATTTTTAAAAATCTCTTTTTATTTTAACAAAATTGAGTGATATAAAATAAAAAATCTTTGAAAGATAAAGTTTTTGAAAATCATCAAAAGTATTCAAAAAAATTCTAAAGAAATGAAAGATTAAAAATAGTTTAATTAATTCTTAAAAAATATTTTAGTTCAGCGTATCAAATAATTTAAATATTTCTAGCACTTTTTCTACTCTAAAGAACTTAGTGTTTTACTCTAGGTTAGGTTAGGTTTAGTCAGTAAAGTTACATTGCAAATTTAGACCCTGCAGGTTTAGTGCTCCTAGCATAAAAAAAACATGGTTATATCGATTGAAGAATAAAACCTTCTTAATTTACTGAGGCGATTAATGATCAATATGATTTATCTTCTCTCTAAGCTATTATGTTTAAAAATTGAAAAAGACCTATTTAGGATTCTAAAAGAATAAATTTACCCAACTATAATGAGGTTGCACTGCACATATATTAAAAAGCAAAAGAAGCATTTTTTTCATTTTTACAATTATTAATGATTTTTTTTACATTTAACATCGGTTTGTCCGTACGTCCGCCCTTCCAAAGCTGATAGCTCTATCTTTAATTTGGACATAATAGAATAAACTTCGAACTTTCCACCATGATTACTGTATCAGCTAAGTACAATTTAGAAAGCGTAAAAACTATAATTGAACCTATACATCAGATTTTTGGAAACTGATTCCTATTACAACAAGGTACAATGTAATAAGCAAAGCATCTCTATAATCAAGTCCTAAAAATGTAACAATGTCCTTAAACCGTATTCTGTATTTAATCAGTTTTGCAACAAATTTACTTACAATTTTGTTAGACTTTTTTACATTATTATTCTGCTTATTCAGTTCTGACACTCCACAAGTGTTAATGTTAATGGCGTCATTTTTTTTATATGCACTAAAAACAACCTCGTTTATACTAGCAAAGTTGCTATGGATGTTGTCATCCCTGTTAGTTTAATAAGCTTTTGTATTCTGGCACTGAACTTACATAACTTTTCACAAAAACGGACTAGGAACAAGTTTTCTGTAAAATAAACCACAGTAGACCAAGAAGCATCCTATCTAACGATATTTATCTGTCATTTCATCAAACAAGGATAACAACATCAATGAGAGTAAAGCTCTTAAAAAAGACGGCAGCACAAACAAACATTAACACTTACAGTGTTAGAACTTAACAAGCAGAATATCAACTTATAATTAAAAACAATAAAATTAATGCAAAATAGCTGTTTAGGACTTACTTATATTTTTAGGACTTTTATCATTGTACCTTGTTGTCATACGAATCATATTTCCAAAATTCAGATGATTAGAATGATTATATCATAGCAAAAAAAGTTTGAAAATCAGCATGTTTTAAATGGACGTATGGACTTTTTAGTAACTATTGCATATATAGTTGATATCTATTTCTATATTTTTCCTAATCGTAACCCCGTTTTTGTTGTAAAAAAAGTCTCAGGTCCTTTTACAAGTATGTAGAACAAGGTGAGCATTAAATACACACAGACAGACAAAATTAGAGACTGACGGACAGACAGACAAACAGACATAATTATAACAATAAGGCCAATATGCATAAATGTTCATACATGCATAATTATTAAATTAGTTGGGTTACAGAGAAAATCAATTATTTGGTATTGAGTTCCTTGTTAAACCTAAAGGCATGATAATTATGACGACTATATTACATTAGGACAACAGTCTTATGTTGATTTGGAAATATTAGTGGAAAAATTGATCTATATTCCATAGTCCTAAACTTTTATTAAAATAGAAAAAAAATTACTTCTAAAAATGCACAATGCATAATAATATTAACTTAAACACCTCTTTTCTAATAGATGTTGAAAAATAGGGTCTAGTACTTATTATAGAAAAGGGAATAGTAAAAAGTTTGGTACGTTAGGTAATCCTATAGTACCAACATATGATGTGATTGAGCATTCAAACTGACCAATATTTTGTAAATGAGATATTAGCAAATAAAAATAATAATAGTATCTGTATGACTGTGTGTCTGTCACTATGTCATCAACATTCAAACTAACTCATAAATAATCATTTTTACTTTTTGTTGAATATTTAAATATTTTTTTTATGGGCACTACCAAACAAAAAATATACATGTCAGTGTTTTATGTACAAATAGCGGCTGCGTCCCTAGAATCTAGTGGCTCTGTATTTAAAGAGACAGAAAGAGCTATACAAATAGCTTAAACTGATCGCTAGACCTAATTCTAAAAAATAAAATAGCCTAAAACTATCATGGGACCTATAATGAAGCTTACCTAACATAGAGAGCACAATCAGTTCAGTAGTTATTGAGATCTTAAGCTTTAGACAAAAATACCTTACTACTTTATATAATAGGAAAGGATGGTTTACTCTTCTATTCTATTTCATACATCATTTTATTGTTGGGCTATTTTAAAACAAAATTGTTCTAATTGTTTTGTATGAACTCTTGAAAGAATATTTAGATGCAATTTTATTTATCCTAATATAATCCTTAGTAAATATATTATTTATTCTGAGATAGATAGATAAATAGAAAGAGAAATAGATGGATAGATACATTTTTAAAAAAATTATACATTTATATGATAAATGATGGATATTGAGTATTTAATTCACTTCAACCAATATTAAACAACAAAAATTTGTTTTAATAAAAATATTTAATATCTTTTAGGTTAGGTTAAGTAAGGACCAATTTTTTAAGGAGGGCAGCTAAGAGAGGTGGAGTTTTACAGAAATTTGGTGGTTATACCTAATCGGTATAAAATATGTAATAGTAGTAAAAATTTAATGACATCCCAAACCAATTTGGAACCTAAGCTAACAATCCTTACATAAAAGTAACGGGATGTTTGTTAGTTTGTCAGTAAGTAAAGGATATCTATAATTGCTGAACCGATATGAGTTTCCTTTATAGTATATATTTCATAAGTCCTAGAAAGGATTATGACTATTTCGGGGAGAGTATCACATATCCTTATAATAAAGTAACAGGATGTTTGTGTATGTGTGTGTGTGTCTGCCGTTACTAAAGGATCTCTCCAATCGCTGAACTGATATGGTTCTCCTTTACAAGATAGCTTCTCATAGGTCTTGGACAGGTTTATAACCATTTTGGGTGATGGACCATGGTACCACATATATAGAGATATATTTGTTACTTTAATTATTGCACGGTAAATACAAAAAAAAGATTGTTTCTTTGAGCCAAAAAGACCATTTTATAATTGTTAATTTAGAACTATGGTTAAGTTTGTGAATGTCCTTCTGGCAGAGACAAATATCCAACCTTAAATAATAAATGAAGGTGTCTGGATCAATCTCAGTCTTTGCAAGATTAGAATTATAAATTGAACAATATACTAAATTAATTTCTAGGTTAAATAGATTAAAACAATCTATTTTATAGTTTATATAAAAAAATAGAGGAGAAATATTGATAGCGACTCTTTTAGAAGCGAAGAAACTCTGGAAGTGTAATTTCCTTGGTCTCTATATAAGATAGACTGATGATTTTGATAAAGAAAGGGCCCCTCACTAAAGACCATCTAGTTTGTAACTTGGTCTGTCGGTCATGCTACTTAAGACAATAAACATAAAGGTTTCGTGATTTTCTATTACTCATCATGTCCTAATATATATTCATTTTCTCCCTCTTCTTTTATGACCACTGAACATCATTTCTATAACTCATTTTGTCCGTTTGTCCATCAGAATGCAAATAATTCAATACAAATCAGAGCCCGTCATAAAAAGTTTATTCCAAAAAAACATTTCATACTACAATATCATAGTAAAAACTTTAAGAGAAAAGCCTAAAACGTTGCTGTGTTATTAGATAGACATTGCCAAATAAAGAGCTATTAATAAACGGATATATAGAACATTGTTTATTACTTACCAAAAGACAAATAAGAAAAGACTTATGACAAAAGTTGAACAATTAAGGGTCTAATGTAAGCAAAAATATTCATAATTGTATTTTATTCTAAAAGTTACAAAATACATTTTTTTTCTTCAAAAATCTAACAATGAAAAAAAAATCTTCCACAATTTTGATCTATAACTACTCTGAAACAAAAAGGGGAAAGATGTTATAAGATTGTTTTGATTTTTTTTTATTAATATCAACAATCTATCTTTCCATTTATTCTTATATCTTAAAGGGGATTGTTGATTTATTTTGTTTGTGCAGATATAGGAAGGAAATATATGACAGATATTTATAATATTGTTTTAGTATTTTTTATTTCCAAAAGTACGAAAGTGATATAAAAAAATATGAAAAAATAAAAGATAGCTTCTTTATATACATATTTTTTACTCATTTGCTATTAGGTAGTTTTTTTTTGTTTAAAGATAATTATTTTACGAACACCCTTAATATAACAAATTTTAAAGAACATATAAATATTAGAAATGTTTAAGGCAAAACATGCTTTAGTGGAATAAAATAACTCTGTATACAACCCTAGCCTCTCTATGAAGGTGCTATTAAGTTGCCTATAACATAAAACCAAAAGCTTTTACATTGTGCATGTTTTTATCCTTGTGGTATTTTTTCTGCAAAGAAAACAACAGAATTGAGTTTATTTTAGTAGGGTTATATCAGGGAAGGAAATAACAATGGCAGACAAATTAATTTCCCCCCCAAAATTCCCCATGTATCTTTAAGCTCCTAGTATAACAAAACCAGGTATCTAAAATTAGTGGTTTCTCAACTTAATAAACCAACCAATTAAAATTAAGTAAAAGTCCACAAAGATTAGGCCAACGAATAAGAAAACATCATTGTAAAACATTGGGGACTAGTGTAATAAGCAGACAATTGTCCCCTCTCTCTTTTTAACCAAACACTTGACGAAAAGAACATTGAATTATCTATAATTTATCTATCCCTGTATCAATGAAGTTATATAAACTTGAAAGTTATATGAGAACAAAAATACTCTAGAATTCTTGTTCATACATTACCACTAAAGGTAGAACAAAATAGCAAAATATAATTGTTTATGTACCAAATATGACTGCAACTTAAAAAAGAAGGCTTTTTAACTAACAAATTTAAAGGGGTAGTTTCACGAAATTCATTTGAACTTAATTTAGTGAACCGCATATTTTTTCCTGGTTTATTTGTTAAACTACATTTATATGGCATATATTTGAAAGAATTTCAATTTTCTACCACGTAGTTTTTAAAATATCAAGACTTGAAAATCGTCTTTTTAAATTGCATACATCACAAAAAGACGATTTTAAAGTCTTGATATTTTGAAAACTACGTGGTAGAAAATTGCAATTCTTTCAAATATATGCCATATAATATAGTTAAACCCATTAACTAGCAAAAAATATGCGGTTCACTTAAGTTCAAATGCATTTCGTGAAACTACCCCTTTTGTTGACAAAATTAAAAAATAAACATAATGCTAAGCTTTTACAATTTTATTTGTAGTTTTGAAAAAAACATTTTTCGAACTATAAAGTTTGAAGAACTCATAAGTATATCTGCAAAGAGCCCAATCTCCTACTTACCTATCTATCTATCTATCTATCTATCTACTATCTATCTATCTATCTATCTATCTATCCATCTATCTATATATATATATATTGTCTAGTGAAGATTATTTTCAACAATGACGTCAACATGCTCAACAAGAGGTTAGTGAAGGTTATGTTCAACAACGACGTCAACATGCTCAACAAGAGGTCTGAGATTAACAGCAAGTGCAGACATAGAGACAAGTTCCTTCTGATTGAACTCCTGGCTGCTAATGATACCTGATACTGCCGTTTCACGATAGTTTTTTTTAAAGAATTATGTTCATGAATTATGTTTATTTGAAATTTAAATTTTAAAAAAAAATCCTCTAAATTTAATTTAAAAAATCTATTTATGCTTATATTATTGTCAGTATCAAAAGTTAAGTGTAACTGAAGATTGCCTAATGCATGAAAAATAATGTTGTACAAATAAACTTTTGTTTTTCATTCTATGTGGACTATATATTGTCTATTCTATATATCAATTTAACCATAAAGCTTTCTATCTACTTTATACATATATCTGTCTGTCAATCTATCTTTGTTGCTCTTTATCTATCTTAGAATATATAAGGATTGCTAATTAGAAATACCCTCACTTAATCAGTTTCAATTCATTTAATCTTTGATAAATAAATAAGTTATACATTTGTTATTATATTATATTATTTAGTAACAGCTATGAATGTAAATAACATTATAACTATTGATTTTTACCATGTAATGTTATCGCGTATAATAAGTGTTCTTACAGAAACTATCATTTTTTGTCTTAAAAAACAGCAAACAATATGGTGTAAAACGCTAGTTACATAGCAAATGCGCTATAAAAAAATAAAAATAGATATAACAGGCAAAAATATTTTTTGATCGTTTTACATAGTTGATTCAATTATTTCTGTAGATTAAGAAAAACTGGCTTATTATATTTCTGTCTATTTGATACACATTGAAGGGACGCCATTGTAAAACGGAAACGACTCTTTAATGGTTTTATGGCTAATGGGTTTATGGATTTAATGACTTTTATGTAAAATAAATAAGGCATAGGGACCAGCATTCTGATAGACCATTCTTTATTTCCTTAAATTTCTTTATTTTTCATAATTTCAGGGATGTGAAAATGGAAGTAAAACATCTTCCCCTTAAGGTAAATTTTCTTGAAGCTGATAAATTTGAGATTTGTAATTGATATGACAATCTTTTTCGCCTTAAGGTGTTGCTATATTATTTTTACTTGTTTATCCTGTTCTTCTATCTGTTTTTGTGATTGCATGTCCCTAGGTTTTATTCATTAATTCTTTCCATAAATAAAAGGGTATTAATGTCCTTTCAGGTCAAAGTTCACCGATGAAATTTTCAGGGAAATTTGTTTATTGAGACTTTCCGAAGAATGATTCCAATTGTTTTTCTTTTCTTGCCTTTCTATTTGCGCTTTACTAGTGTAAAGTTATTTTGCTTGTCTATCAAGACCTTTTTAGCTTCTGAACCAATTGGTTTGTCCTGTTTAGAGAAGCTTCACATGAGTCCTGTATTGGATTTATGTAATTTCATTTTCAAGTCTTGGAATGGTTTTATGCTTTTTTTCCTGTGGGCCTCTCTCACCCATGCTAGGGGCACAGCCGACCAGAATGAATTTGTTGCACTTAACATGTAATATAATTTCAAAACCCCATTTTGAAAATGAAATTCATGTTGCTTAATTGGTTGAATAATTAAAATTGCAAAAGAAAAAAATATTCCACACTTAACTGTGTAAAGCAGTAAAACATTGTAAATATATTTAGATATTTGATATACAAACTTATCAAAGAACGAAGAATTAATGCTTTAATATAATTGTGATTACATATTAGGTTGATATAATGACAACAAAGTGTTGTGACAGGGAAACTCACCATGAATTAATGCCTGTGCTAAGCTGTGCTATCAAATTGTTATATACACATTGTCATCCTTGTTGGTTTTGTGTTTGGAATAATTGAAATTTTGTGAAAGTAATAGACCAATAAAATAGTAATTTCAACTACATCAAACATCCAACACTTTTAACGAGATATTGTTCAATGAATTGATGGATAAGTCTACAGAAAAAAATATTGATCCAATGTATCTACTTGTTGGAAATCTACTTGTATAGGATGTGGGGCAAAAAATACCTTAGAGACAACTAACCCTTTTATTATACTTTACTATAGGTCCTTGCAGGCCTAGGCTGACACTCGAACCCTTTACATCTTTGACAACTGACGATAACATTAATAAAAATAAATCTTTCAAACTCCTAACTTTAAAATGAAATAGAATTTAGCACAACAATTTATTTCTGTATTTACATAACTAGTGGAATACTCATTTTCACCATTTTATTCAAAATTAATTATTTTCATTTCAAAAGGCGTAGTTATATTATGCATGTAAGAATAAAATAAATAAAAACAATAATTTTTCCTGTTTGAAAAAATAGTTTTTGAACTGTCGATATTTATTGTAATTTTAATAAGATTAAATTTCTAATAACATTTTGATCCAAAAATCAATTGAATTTAATGATATTTGATTTAAATCTAATATATATTTTATCAATCCTTTACGAAGATACTCTATAATTAAAATTTTCAGTATAGATGCGTCGTTATGGGGGGAATGTAATTATTATTCCGTCTGCTTTTAAAGTAAAGGGCTGAATTTTTTGAAAATTCTTTAAAAAGACTTGTAATTCTAAAGTGAAAATTAAATTTACTCAGCTTCTAATAGAGATAGAAAGTGAAAATTATTATAGAAGAGCATCTTTAACAATGAGCATCTCTTATACAACGAACTTTTCCCGGCAGTTTGCCTGTAATGCTGTTAGGAACTTGACATTTACATATTTATTCAGCTGCTGACAGTGATAATTCTCTAAATTTCCTGTAAAGAAACATTTAACTATAACGCCTGTTTCCTACTCTGTTTCCAATTTATCTGTTAGTCTGTCTTTAAATTAATCTTTTCTTTTGTCTGTGATCCACTTGTTTGGATTTTGTCATCCTTGTTAATCAATATATCTAGAAGAGATTAAATCCTAAACTCAATAAAAATGTTTTAATCTTGAGTTTATAATCTGTAATGGGGAAATAACTTTATAGTCTGGTCCCACAAAAATAAAGCTTTGGTAGACATACATTAAAAGCAGAACAAATAACCTAAATTCAAGTAGTATCTTTAAAAAAACCAGTTAATTTTAATATCAAGAATCTTAGCCTATACGTGTGTATCCTATCCTAATAAAAAGGTGTATATGTGAGTTCACAGAAACTTTTCTTGTAATATACTTAGCTGAAAAATAAGAAAAACCTTAGAAGGGTATATGTACATATTAGTTTGAAAATAAAGACTTTCAATTTTAAGATGATGTCTACATTTTTTGGTTAAACCCTTCAAAAAAACAAAACAATTACTGTAGTCCACCCTCGTTAATTTTTAGAAAATAATTTTCTTACTACTAGCTTTAGGTTAGGTCTATGAGAGCCTTATAGGGCTAGGACACTGAAGAGTTAAGTCCCCGCTGGGTTAGGGCTAAAAATCATAGTGAATCTACCCTTTATAATTAAAACTACACTTTATAATCAAATTTCTCATATTAACCTGTTAGGTAGTTTTATTTCTTTATAGAAATTAATCTTTTTGAGCAAGAAAGAGAAATAGTCATAAAAACAGTTGATTTTTTTCTTTTCTCTCCTTTCTTTCTCTCTTATCCATTCAGCTCTCTATTTTCTCTCTCTTTAATATCCCCTGTGGAATTGAGCCTTAGTATTAAATTTTGGGAACAATCCTTTTCTTGAAAGGAGGGCAAAAATAAATGTAATCCTAGTTGTTTACATATTTGTAATAATGATCTAATAATTGCATACAATTCTTGGAAAGCTCAGCAGCAAGTTGTAGGAAACTTTGCGAGAGGTTAATTTAAGCATTTTATGAATTACTAGCGGCTTCGCCCCAAGAGGTATAATTACATCTTCTATTACCTACCCAGCCGAAAAAAATGCAAATGGCCTAAAACCACCACAGGACAAGTAGTTACATTCCCTGAAGAGAAGAATCCGATCGGTTCAGTGGTCCGAGACGGACAGACATCAAGCTACTTTGTATAGATGACCCAAGAAACCCCCATCCCTTTTTCAGAAATTATTTTTATGGACCACAAAACCTTTCTTCATACATTTAAAACAAGTTGCTTCGAGGGGGAAGGGGACAGGAGGGTTGTGATTTATCCACTCAGAATAAAGGGAACACCCCAAAATTCGTGCAAATAGGTTTTAGCACAAAATATCTAGACAAAGAAAGTACAACAAGAGAGATACAACAAAATTAATTTTTAAAAAATATTTCCTTTTATGTTTGAAAATGACTTTAGTAATGATAAATCTTTTAAAATAAAAATAATATAAATTGAATAATATGCAACTTATAAAAACAAGAGAAATTGTATTTTTAAGTAATCTTGAGATGAAAATTAAATTTTATAGAAACTTAGTATTTGTCCGGGGGAGGATTTAGGTTTTTTGCAGGGGAGAAGATGATAGAGAGGAATGGGGGTGGGGAAGATAAAAACCTTTTATCAAAGATATACCCCTAAAAATTTTTAAAAGCGAAGCTTTTCTATAATTAGGGTCGGTTAATTAGGCTTTTTTCGTTAATTTAGACATGTTAGAATTGTCCTATCGATTTCAAATTTTGCATGGTCATTCCTTTAGTAGTTAGGTACGATTTAGAAAGCGTA
>LS055986.1:0-13403 GCA_900241095.1 Acartia tonsa | reverse complement strand
CCGATTTTCAAAATTTTTTCAGTTATAGATATCAAAATTAAATTTCCCGTCGTTTAAAGAAAACAACCATGAAGGCCAGACTGCCTTTTTAGCAGGTTTTAGGCTATTTTTATATTTTTCACATTTTTCTCCATATCTTCAGTGTTTATGGTCCGATTTTCAAAATTTTTTCAGTTATAGATATCAAAATAAAATTTCCCGTCTTTTAAAGAAAACAACCATGACGGCCAGACTGCCTTTTTAGCAGGTTTTAGGCTATTTTTACATTTTTCTCCATATCTTCAGTGGATATGGTCCGATTTTCCTAATTTTTTAAGTTAAGGATATAAAAATTAAATTATCTGTCGTTTTAAGAAATCAACCATGGCAACCAGACTGCCTTTTATCAGGTTTTTGGCTATTTTTTTATGTTTTACATATTTCCCCATATCTTTGTTTTTATTTTATCCAGTTTTCAAACTTTTTGGGGGATTTCAGTATCAAAATAATTTTTCCCATTGTTATGAGTATCTTTTATGTAATTTACATTGACCATCGTCATCATACAAAAAAAACAAGGTTTCGTGTTTATCTACTTGTACATATTCCCATCTATGATTTTTTGTGCTTCGCTACTTATGGATGGATTATTGACATTGCTTATATATTTGACAGGGTTGCTACAGTTTTAAAATAACCCAACAAATTTCCGGAAAATAAAAAGTCTTTTTGTCCTGAGTAGGTTTTTAATATTTTATATATGAAATATAAATACTAATGTATCAAAAAGGGGTTGACGTAAAAAGAGCATGTGTTTTTCCATTTTTTGATTAAAAAGTTAAATATTTTTTAATTGCATGGTTTAAGGGACAGTTATTGGCTGAGTTTTTAATGCTAAGACTTTTGAGGGTTGTTCCATCAAACTGTTACTTTTTGCTAAAATCAAGACACTTTTGACTTGAATTTTGAAATGGTGAATACAGGAACGATTAAGAATCTTTACTTATTAATATTTAATCTTTTTTTCGGGAATCTAAATTGTTTTATGTTTCTTTGATTATAGTGCTAATATTTTTTTTACTAGCGACTGCGCCCCTGTCACCCAGGAGCCGGGTATTCGAAGGGGTTGTGGGGTTACTGAAAAATAGCCTGAAACCATCCAAAGACTTGAATATAAGAATGAAAAAGCCCAAAACCATCACGGGACTTATATGGGCTTCTTTCAAATGAAAAGCTCAATCAGTTAGAAGCCATCAAAATCTTAATCTACAATCAAAAGAAACTTTAAACTTTATATAATTTGATAAAGCTTAATCCTTTTGGATAATAACGTCATTGTTGAATCTTTACTGGAATTTCCCTCTGCCCCTGAGTATTATATTAACCCTTATATTGTATACTAGTTAGTAGCAGCTGTTAAATAGCAAATACCATTTGTATAGAAAGTCTACATGCTTCTATATAATTCATCATTTTGTTACTTTTTTTGTAGCGGAGTTACACTAGATATCACAATAATTTCTGGCCGTTTGTCCGTATCTGGATATCTAGCGAAGATGCTCAACTTAAGTATCATCACTAACATAAAATCCAATGAAAATCATATTGGACCCCTAAAAATATTTTTGGTCGACATATTCATGCAGCATTTGTTCTTATTTCCATAAAAAAATGAATATTTATTTTTAATTTCAGATCCGAAGTAAAAGAAATCTACAGACACATGCCCACTTTAACAACCACAAATCCATCTCGCGCCAAAACTGGGTCATGTGACTTGCTAACTAACACCTGATTAGTCAATCACAGCTGTTCAGAGTTCAGAGTCACGTGACAAACGAAAAAACAGCTGTTTTTAAAATCTCATAAAACAATAATGGAGAGATTTTTTTGCACAAATAAGTAAACTAAGAAAAACTTACAAATAAACAAGTGATTTTCCCATTAATCATAACAAAAACAGACAGCCAACATGCCTGATACCGCAGTTGTGCCGCCGCGCCCAATAGCTGGCTCCAGATTATCAGGTTCGAGGCCAGGGGGTGGTAACCTCCCCTTGCTAAGGGACCCGGACCATTATGAAGAAATTAATGTAATAGGAACAGGTAACACAAAGTTTTTTATTGTTTTTTATTTTAATGGAAACGATTTCAAACTAGAATAAAATAAGATGGGGGGTGGTGGGAAGTTTTGACACATTTGCGTAAACAGTGAGTATAGGCTTTATCTTTGGACTGAGAGGATAGGATATTAGGTATAAAATCATTCTTATATGATAAATTTAAAAAAAAAATTAATTATGCATCTGCAGGCCTTCAGGTTCAGGAGCTGCAGGCCTACAGTTGCTCTAGACAGGTAAAAATCAAAACCAAAATTAAAAAAAAATTTTTTTTTAAGTGTTAGAAGACATTTTATAAAACAAAATATGCATAGGTATTTTTAAATTTTATTTACGTATTTGAAGAAAAAAGATGCATATTTTGTATGTATAATAGTTGACCTCTATCTCTTTAAAAAAAGACCACCTGGAGGCCTGCAGCTCCTGAACCTGGAGGCCTATCCAAAAAATCTTAAAACTTAAAATTCATTATATAAGAATGATTTTTTATTTTATAAACTATCCTCTCAGTCCATATATAAAGCCTATACTCACTGTTTACGCAGATGTGTCAAAATTTCCCCCCCTCTTATTTAGATTTGCATGAGTGTCTTTCCAAGGGTAGATATTCAAGACTATCTTGCGTAATTTTTGTGCCCTATTCTACCCAAAGCACACCATCAGAATTTTCCTGAAGATGAACCCACCATCAAACAAGAACAATAACCAGCGGATGTTATGTTGGCCGCTTCTACGCAGCACATCTACCTCCAACATCAGCAGCAACACCATCAGCAGCAGACGTGGAGCCAAGAGCCAACGCTTACAATCTCCCATCCTTCAATATGGGAGCCGTCATCATCACTTTTGGGGTGGGTAGTTTCGATGCTCGGCCAGGCATTTTAAATGAAACCAGCAAATATTTTGTATAGTAATTTCTCTATGAATATCGGTTCTTGATTTTTTTATTCTTTTAAATTTTAAAAATACGACTATCTATTAATTACTTAATTTTCTGCAGTTTAACTTTAGCAAAACATTTGAGTACTAAATTAAATTAAATCAATATAATTTTGCTTTTATAGTATTCATATATTTTTAATATGAAAGATATCCATGTTTCAAAAGAGATTCGAGACCAATATTGCATACTTAAACAAAAAACTCGGTTTTTATCTTCTTATATAAGGGATTAGTGCAGAAGCGTAGCATTCCTACAATTACTTTTCTCTTATTTTTCAGTATTTTCGGGGTTTTATTTTATTTCTTTGATGCATTTGTATTATTGGAGGTTTAACTACCTCCCCGCCAAATAGCCTTAAACCTGCCTAGGATTAGGAAAAATTTCAAACCTTTTAGTTAATTATTTTTGCTGATTACGAGATCTTAATGGACATTCAAACGGACATATTCATAAATATTACAGTACATCAGATGTTATAAAACATTTTTAACATATTTATTCCATTAATGCTCTAAATAGCTAGGTGTATAAGTATATTAGTAATTAATCTGTATAATCCTAATCCAATTATATAACAAGGATGACAACATCCATAAGTGAACATTACCACTTGTAGAGTGTCAGAACTGAAAATGCAGAATATAAATGTATAAGTCTAAGCATAATTGTAGGTAAATTTGTTGTAAAAGTACTTAGGAAGGTTAAAAATCAAATTGTTTTAAATGGACGTTGGGACTTTCTAGTAACGATAATAGAACTGTTACGATTTCTAGATCGTAACTGACTGTTACAGGAATCATCATACAAAGTTTGAATTTGATAAAACAATTCTAAAAGAGCTAACCGATCCGGACGGACCTATCACCTGACCTAATTATAGAAAAGCTTCGCTTTTAAAAACAGGATGATTGGATTAATTAAGCACTCATCTTTTCATAGAAAGTACAAGCTTCATTATGAGCGCAGCAACTCTGTAAATATAATCAATTTACCCTTAAAAAAGAAAAACTTACACAAATTCTAGATAGATTATACGTATTTTCTAAATGTAATTTTTTAATCTTTTTAAAAGGATTTTTTTTGTGTATTTATCCTTTATCTAATGTATAAAATGTATAACTAACAGGGAAAAATTTGAAAATTGGACAGATTTCAGGTAAATCTATTAAAATTTTTTCATATACTTAAATTGTAGCTTTTTAAGTGCCTATAAATAAAGACGTCATACTGGCCTACCATTGGTAAATTAAATATATACTGGCCTAAAATTAGACATTTATATTGGATGACGTCATTTTTTTAGACACTATAAACAGATACTATTAAATTCTTTCGATTACTGAATTTACCATAAACAATGTAGCGAAACATAAATATATTGAAATTGAACTATTTAGCTAAAAAAGAAGTAAAGCCAATAAACATACTGAAAAAGTATAAAGGATAAGTATATACCAAAGTTTTTTTTTGCCAAATTTCAGAATCCGAATTTATATTTATATTTCTCACACAAATTGAATCTCCCCCGTCTCATTATTACGCTAAGCAATAAATTGATTTAGTTGTCCTCTTTAGAGAAGCTTCTTGGGATGGTTTTATGCTATTTAATATCTAATTTAAAAATTTAGTCCCACACTTTCCCCCCAAGAACAAAGCTACAGGTATTTTTAATGAACTGAAATTGCCCAAAGTTAAAGTTTACTTTTGAAATATGAAATGTTTCGAATTTTAATTCTTTTAAAAATAAAACCGAGGTTTTTTTTTATTTTGTGTAAAGTCGTAATACATTAATTTTCACTTTAGCCCCAAATTTCGCATTTATTTTCTTGCACAGTAAAGACTTTTCAGAAAGGACACTATTCTATAAGTTTTCCTGTAGGTCGAAGCTAAAGTAATATATCAAAGCGAAAGCATATAATATACATTTACAGTATGGCTTCGAAACCGATTAGTATCCGCTGTATTAGAACCGGTTCTAATCCATACTATAAAATAATGTATCGTCTCGTATTATTTCAAGTTTTCTATCAATATAAAAATGTACAATCATAAGATTGAAACAAGTTTTAATACATTTCTATATCCGCGGAAAGCTGTTTATAATACGATGCAATAAATAACTATTAAAACATTGTATTAGAGAGAGTTGTGCGCGAATATGAAAATTATATTTAAGAAATAATCTTAAACTTTTAGCCTTTAGTATAAGCCAGGATTTAATGGTTTATAGTGGAGCTACCAAAATAAACGTTGAAATAATAGCCCTGCTATGTTTTTAATTGTTGTCCTTGTGTTATAAATAAAAATGTTTTATTCTCTTGTGGTTTGTTCAGAATAATTCATTTCCACACTATACCACAAACAAACATTAAAATATTTTTTTTTCTTTCTAAGATTAATATTTTTATTGTTGCCACACAAGGAATGATGATTCCTGTAACATAATTTATGTATGGTCTGTATGTCCCTTTAACATAAAAAGAATTTACTTTCTGCGACAAACGATTGTAGAGTTGATAGGCTATCTAAAAACTTAAACTGTTATAGGAATGCAACATACAAAGTTTGAAATTGATAGGACAATTCTAACATGTCTAAATACCCTTGTAGGGAAACGAAAGAGTCGACTCGCAACTTTAAATTTAAGTTTTAGAAAGTTGGCTGGTTTTCACTTTTTTCTTGGGGGGATTTCTCTTGGGAGTGTGGAAGTACTCATAAAAAATATTGAGTGTCTAAACTCTAAACAATTAGGCATAATTTTAAGGGCGTAGATTTATATTGAATTTTCGTTGAGACTGTTATATGATGTTTAAAATTAAACGTGTTTTTATTATTCAAAAGTAAATGTTTTTTTCTGGCCGTCCTATTGATAAAACTTCACTTTTATGGATATTGTCATCCTTGTATGAATGAAAAGATTTTTTTTCTTTTGAAAAGTGAGAATAAGTAAGCAGCTCTCTTTTGAATGTGAATTCATCTTTTTTACAAGAATTCAAAAGAATTAAAGGCTTTTTTTGTTTCTGCATAGAACAAATAGCTATTTATTTCATGCTACAAATGTTTTAACTATACTGCTGCTATTTTATCAGACGCAGGACTTAAAAAGATTGGAATGATCAATAGACAGGTGCTATATATCACAACCAGTAAATGTTCCCCAAGCATCTAGGAAAAGGTGAAACAGTAAAATAGCTTAGAACCTTCTAATACCCAAATTAAAAAGTAAATGCCCTAAAACTATCAGGTAAAACATACATAAGATGGAGAAATTAATCGGGTCAGTGGTTAGTAAAATCCTGAAATTTAATTAAACTTTAATTTGTCTGCAAACCAGATTTAACCAAAAAATTATAACAAATTCAGAAGTACAAACCTTATTTATTTGGATATTCAGAAATTAGAAATATGAATACTATTTAACATAAATTAGCTTAGCCTTAAAATGCTGTGAATAGTCTTAAATAAATAAGAAAAAAAGTCATGACTTTTAAAGAAGACCGTGCATTTTTAAATAATAGCAAAATAGGAATAGAACAATTGGGGTTTAACTACAAAACCTTCTAAGAAGATATTTTTGCGGCATTCTGCGCTATTTCCCAAAGTTTGTATAATAGTCGAATAAGGAAAAGCTGCACTTGTTTTACTTTTTCCAAGACAGCCAAAAGAATAAAAGTTAGTTCAATTATTATCCCGTATCCCGTTTACTCTTTTTCACAAGAATTAATTTCTATCTTGTTTTTTTTATTGATTTTTTACTAAGAAGAAATGTTTAAAGTTTTTTATGTACAGGGTGTCCATCGTTTTTTTTATATATTTTTTTTAATATTTGAGCTTTGTAAAATATGAAGGATTTGGCAGCCTACTATTGACCGTTTTATAGTATAGTGATGAAAATCCGCAAAGCTAATAGAATAAAATCGACAAGGTTTATTTGAATATACAACTCAGATTCTTCAATTTTGGTAATATTTTGTTTGTCATGTAAAGCCGGTTCTATTGGTGTACTTTGAGAGTCTTTGCGACCAGCCGTTTGCCCCTACCCCATCCTGATGTTAACAAAGCAAATATTTTATTGAGGGTTACTCTAAAATTAATAAAATAAACCTCTTTTGTACTACCTAGATTTTTTTCTATTAATTTTGTGGATTTTTCATCATTATCCCATAAAACGGCCAGTAGCAGGTTTTTATTTTACTAAGATTGCTCAAATATTAGGGAAGTGATAAGCTATTTATCTTTAAATAGTTATTTATCACATCGTATTATAAACAGCTTTCAATGGATATTAAAAATGAAAAATCATATGCTATAAAACGTTTTGTTAGCCTCGACGGGCCGAATGCCCAGACTAACAAAATTGGTATTTATTTCATAATTTTTATTTTAATAATCGTTGTAAACTGTCTATAAAACGATGCTGTATATAATTTTTAAGAATTGCTGAGAACCGGCTCTAATCCAGCGGATATTAATCGGTTTCAAAGTCATACTGGAAAAAAATATTGCTATGCTAGAGTATCTTTGTTACCAACACAAATCCTTATATAAAAGTAACAGGAGCTCTGTCTGTTCGTTTGGTTGTTTGTCTGTCTGTACCAAAGATATCGCTAACCGCAAAACCAATGTGGTTCTCCATTACAGTGTAGCTCTCATAGATCCTGGGAAGGTTTATGACTATTTTGGGGGAGGAAACCAACCAACCTCCCAAGAGAAATCACCAAAAATCGAAAAATTACGTAGAGACTTGAAGGCAACATAGACAATAATTATATATTTGAAATGAAAAAAGAAACATTTAAAGTGACACTAGAGGCCTCTAGGGTAGTAGCCGCTTGTATATATGTATAAATGAATAAATAAAACTAAAGACTAACAACAGAAAGTAAAACTTTGAATGTATATAAAGTTATTGGAAAACTTTCTGGTGTGCATTCATTTCCACACATTGCATATGCATGATGTTACTCGTAAATATATTCGATATAAGGGGTAAGACAATGGCCAGTAAATTAATTTACATCCCCAATAATGATACACAAAATTATTCATTCTGTAGATTTCAATTAGTGCTTGAAACGTGTGGACACATAACTTAATGAACTAACCAATTAAATTCAATGAAAGTCCCCAAAGTCCTTAAGTCAACAAAGAATAAAACGTTATTATATAACTTTGTGGACTAGCTTAATAAACAGCCTAATGTTCCCTGCCTCCCTGTACAATAACAAATAAATAAGCCTAAATGAGAGAGCCATTTTAATAATAACACAATATAAAAGAATCTTTTGAACTGTTATTATAATATTCAATATTAATTGTGTATGAGGCCACAGTTTTAGTAATTATACACAAATAGTAATGTGAGTACAATATTTTTTTTGGAAAAACCAGTCCCTAGAGCAAGCTCAGGCTCTAAATTCGAGCATATTATTATTATCTCACCTTTGTCGAATATGACAAGTGTCCCTAGTGGGATCATTGTTTTAGCCCGCTGAAAGTTTTACTTTATTAGAGTAGTTGATAATCTAATATTAGATTTAAGTAATAATTAATTCACGTCGCTACTTCGCCCCCTTTTAATACCTCTGCATACGGGGACAAAATATCTCAAAAATCAGCCATGTGACGTCACAAAAATGAGGGAGAGGAGAGGAGAAGGGGAAAAAAAACCCAAAAAGAAATGGATAATCCCTCACTTTTATGACGGATTTTTGGAGACACTTTGTCCCTCTACACCTCTGCGGAAGTGAATGGACAACAAACTTTATTTATTTATTCATCCCGATGTTACAGATTTGCAGAAAATAGAATCAATGCTAAACCTTTTTTTAGTCTTTGGATGAAGTAACTAATACTTATTTTTCGTATCGCATCATGGACAGCTTTCCGCGACTGTACTAATAAGTTATTCTTTTTAAAGAATTTTCAGGGGTTTTTCTGACAAGCTACCTTGAAGAATAAGATGTGCTGAATTGTTCTTGTTTTTCCCTAAGATTTTTGCGGGAAGGGACATTGGACTGTAAAATAATCTTAGGTAGATTCTAACTTTTTTGCTCACTGCCTCACTAAAATTAGTGAATCTCGCTAAAAAATTGTGAAAAATCCTCCAAAATCGCTTTAAAAATCTACAAAAATTAAACTAAATCTTATGTTTATAACCCTTTTATGATTTTATTTAATTTTTGTAGATCTTTTATACCATTTTGGAAGTTTATTTTACAAAAATTTTTAGCAAGCCTTACTAATTTTCGTGAGCAAGTGAGCCAAAAAGTTTTTTTTTTAAATCCACCTTAGGTTTTGACAGTTTTATAATTAGGTTATCTTATTCGTTGACTAAAAAACTGTGGGTCCATTGTTTGATTTGTTATGGGTTGGTTACAAATTAATGGTGTCCAAACCTTTGAAACAATAATTTTTATCAACAGATGGGGTAATTTTGTTTATTATAGTTAGGTACATACATCAACTTTTCATCCATTATATTTTTGCGAAGCCTTTTAAAAGGTTTCAGCTCCAATATAAATATTAAGTTGGGTTCTGATGTAAGGTGATTTCTTTTAGTATTTAATAATGTGATGTTACAAAGTATTAATACAATAATTTTAACCAATATCCTACTGTTTTTTTGTTTGTACAATGCTATTCTAGAAACCTGTTGCCTTTTAAGTTTGCAATGTGCATTCTATTTGACAGTTTCACTTTCTTTAAGATAGATAGATACAAAAATAAATATCATCTCAGCTTCTAATAGGGATAGAGGGCTAGACAATTTTGTGTTGTTCCACTGTTTCATTAAGATTGGTGGACTTTAATACAGTGAATGTCAAAACTTTTTTATTACTTAGCTTCAAGAAAAAAATGGGGTATAGTCCCTTTCGTGTCAAAGATTCTGAAGGGGCGATTCGTAGTATTTTCAAAATGGCTTTTGATAGGTTATGTTAGGTTAGGTTAGATTATCTTAAGTTAGGTGATTGCCCCGCATTGTTAGAGCTCCCCGCAAAGGCTGTAAATAGGCTGTAAGGAGAAAATCTACTGTGAAAATACGAAGAAACGCTCCTTTATAAGGTGCGTTGCCACGAAAGGGACTATACCCAAAAAATATTTTGAGAATTTTCAAACTATAAAGTTTCGGTTTAAGATGAAGAAAATCTTCAGTTTAGAATTGAAGTCTCTAATTAAAACTTGCTGGAGATCTTGATGATCAGGACCTGCAGGATGAAACCTGGAACCGAGAAATGACTTGGACCTCTATATTTTATAGTGCTACTATAATATAATATTTTGGTACTTTGGTCACTTTGCATGCTGCGTTCAATATAAGAATTTTTAAATCTTCCCTTTACATTTCAAAATGTATATCAAATCAGGGATCTTATTGGATAAGACAATGGATGATACATTGATTTACAAATCAAATTATGTATAATAAACAAAATCACAACTTCTGTATTAGAAATGATGATTGAATAAATTTGGCATTGCTTATTTGAACCAACCAATCATTACTGAATGAAAGTACTCAAGATTTTTAAGTCAATAAATGAGATACCATGTTTATGAAACTTTGGATACTAATAAAAATTTACACTCCTTGTTCTCTTCCTCCCCGCTACAAAATGGTTTTGATAGGTGACAATAACATTTTATATATTCACTAGGTTAATTTTAAGATAAACATGAATAACTATGCTATTTTATTAGGTACCTTTATAAAAGACTGAAAAATATTGGAATACTTAAATAAGTATAAGTAATAGAACATTTCTGCCGAAACAAAATCACTATATTAAAAGGAAAATTTTAAGATTCTATGTAGTAAAAAAACATTTGACTGTAAAATATCTTAAGATATACTAAAAGTGCTATCATAAGTTGGCTTAAAAATTTGAGTACTTTTATTTGATAAGTTGGTTTAAATAAACAATGCCAAATTTATTGAATCATCAATTCTAATGCAATGTATCATCCATTGTCTTATCCATTAAGATCCCTGATTTAATATACATTTTGAAATGTAAAGGGAAGATTTGAAAATTCTAATATTCAAGAAAGCATGCAAAGTGACCAAAGTACCAAAATATTCTTTTATAGTAGCACTATAAAATATAGAGGTCCAAGTCATTTCCCGGTTCCAGGTTTCATCCTGCAGGTCCTGATCATCAAGATCTCCAGCAAGTTTTAATTAGATACTTCAATTCTAAACTGAAGATTTTCTTCATCTTAAACCGAAACTTTATAGTTTGAAAATTCTCAAAACATTTTTCGGGTATAGTCCCTTTCGTGGCAACGCCCCTTAAGGAGCGTTTTTCGTATTTTCACAATAGCTTTTCTCCTATTTCTAGCCCCTGCGAAGAGCTCTAACCCTGCGGGACAATCACCTAACCCAAGAAAACCTAACCTAACCTAAAATAACCTATTAAAAGCCATTTTGAAAATACTACGAATCGCCCCTTCAGAATCTTTGCCATGAAAGGGACTATACCCCATTTTTTTCTTGAAGCTAAGTAATAAAGAAGTCATGACCTTCACTGTATTAAAGTCCACCAATCTTAATGAAACAGTGGAACAACACAAAATTGTCTAGCCCTCTATCCCTATTAGAAGCTGAGATGATATTTATTTTTGTATCTATCTATCTTAAAGAAAGTGAAACTGTCAAATAGAATGCACATTGCAAACTTAAAAGGCAACAGGTTTCTAGAATAGCATTGTACAAACAAAAAACAATAGGATATTGGTTAAAATTATTGTATTAATACATTGTAACATCACATTATTAAATACTAAAAGAAATCACCTTACATCAGAACCCAACTTAACATTTATATTGGAGCTGAAACCTTTTAAAAGGCTTCGCAAAATATAATGGATGAAAAGTTGATGTATGTACCTAACTATAATAAACAAAATTACCCCATCTGTAGATAAAAATTATTGTTTGAAAGGTTTGGACACAATAATTTGTAACCAACCAATAAAAAATCAAACAATGGACCCACAGTTTTAAAATTATAAAACTGTCGAAATCTGAGGTGGATTCTTAAAAAAACTTTTTGGCTCACTTCCTCACTAAAATTAGTGAGGCTTGCTAAAAAATTTTGTGAAAAATCCTCAAAAATGTCATAAAAAATCTACAAAAATTAAATAAAATCTCAAAAGGGTTATTAACATAAGATTTAGTTTAATTTTTGTAGATTTTTAATGCGATTTTGGAGGATTTTTCACAATTTTTTTAGCGAGATTCACTAATTTTAGTTAGGCAGTGAGCCAAAAAGTTTTTAAAGAATCTACCTCAGATTATTTTACAGCCCAATGTCCCTTCCCTGCAAAAACCTTAGGGAAAAACAAACAATTCAGCACATCTTCAAGGTAGCTTGTCAGAAAAACCCCTGAAAATTCTTTAAAAAGAATAACTTATTAGTATAGTCGCGGAAAGCTGTCCATGATGCGATGCGAAAAATAAGTATTAGTTACTTCATCCAAAGACTAAAAAAAATTTTTGGAAAATTTAGTTTTGCATGGATTCTATTTTCTGCAAATCTGATACATCGGGATGAATAAATAAATAAAGTTTGGTGTCCATTCACTTCTGCAGAGGTGTAGGGGGACAAAGTGTCTCCAAAAACAGCCATGTGACGTCATAAAAATGAGTGATTGTCCATTTCTTTTTGGGGGTTTTCTTTCCCCCTTCTCTTATGTCCTCTTATGCAGAGGTATTAAAAAGGGGCGAAGTAGCGACGTGAATTAATTATTACTTGAATCTAATATTAGATTATCAGATTATCAACTACTCTAATAAAGTAAAACTTTCAGCGGGCTAAAACAATAATCCCACTAGGGACACTTGTCATATTCGACAAGTGTGAGATAATAATAATATGCTCGAACTTAGAGCATGAGCTTGCTCTAGGGATCGGTTTTTCCAAAATAAATATTGTACTCACATTACTATTTGTGTATAATCACTAAAAATGTGGCTTCATAGACAATTAATATTGCATATTATAATAACAGTTCGAAATATTCTTTTATATTGTGTTATCATTAAAATAGCTCTCTCATTTAGGCTTATTTATTTGTTATCGCACAGAGAGGCAGAGAACAATGGGCTGTTTATTAAGCTAGTCCACAAAGTTGTATAATAACGTTTTATTGTTTGCTGACTTAAGGACTTTAATTAGGGACTTTAATTGAATTTGATTTGTTAGTTCATTAAGTTATGTGTCCACACGTTTCAAGCACTTATTGAAATCTACAGAATGAATAATTTTGTGTATCATTATTTGGGATGTAAATTAATTTACTGGCCATTGTCTTACCCCTTATATCGAATATATTTACGAGTAACATCATGCATATGCA
>LS055985.1:0-13406 GCA_900241095.1 Acartia tonsa | reverse complement strand
TAAAAACTTAAGTTTAAGAAATCATCTCTATTGATCAAATGGTTTCTGAGATAATTAGGGTTAGGTTCATTTCCAGGGTTTTTTTAGCCCCGGAGGGCTAGGGGGTGGGGGTAGAGGGTTGACTTCGAAACCATGAGATGTTCATACTCATAAAAGCTTAAGTTCAAGAAATCAACTCTATTGATCAAATGGTTTCTGAGAAAATTAAGGTTAGGTTCATTTTTAGGGTTAATTTATGTCACTTTGAGCAAATCAAAGCGTTTGATAGAAATTTCGTATTTTTTAAAAAATTTCCAGGTACGGTAATCAAAAAAAAAATTTTTAATCCCTATTGTTCTATTCAATAGGGAAAACATATATCTAGAGCACCTTAGCGTTCTACTACTATTTTTAGGCCTTAAACACACACACCTTTACGGAATTTACTAGAAAATTACCTCCCCCTTAGTGGCTTACTTTATGTAAACTATCTTTTCATACTTAAAACATATTAATTAAAACAATTGAAAATGTTTAAATTGATAAATACTAATTTCCTAACATGATTGAATTTACTTCTGTGATAATAGACATTTCTTTTTAGCACTATACATTGCATCACTAAAGGGGGATAATTATGAAGTTGAGAAATTACTTGCGGATGGATATTCAGTTAATTTAACTTATAACTCTGGTAAGTCAAATTTGATTAAGGTGCTTAGAAAATATATATATTGTTTCCATTTCTTGCTTACAAATATTGAGTCATTCAAGTAGACAAACTGACTGAGTTAGAAAAAAAAAGAAGGGCCTTTTGTCTTACATTCATAATTGTAACTAAAGAATTATTTCAAGACAGCTTTTTGTTAGAATTTCCATTGCATTGAAGAGAAAAATTATTTAATAACGTGAAAATGACACTTGTTGCTAGAACTTTGACATGTTCTCTTTTAATTCTCAATAGTAACAAATGTTACTAAGAGAGCTATTATCTCCAATTATTTTTACACCAATTTTAGTTTCTTAATATCTCTCATATATGTAGTTTATGAGTTAGTGGAGAGGGCTTTAATAATCCCTACCTGCTGAATAATGATTTTCAGGAACTCATGAAAGAAGTAATTAATTTACTTGAATTAATGAAGAAGTGCTGCACTTTATTGTTTTTCATTTTTGTTTAACAACTTTATAACAGCACTGTCAGACTAAAATTTATCTTGTAAAATATAAACAAAGGGATGGTAGCTTTTGTAGAATTTCGTAAATTTTGCATGGTAGTTGCTTTCCAGAGTATAGGTTGGATTTGTGAAAAAAGGCGGCCAAACCACAGCTCCCGCCTAAAATCGCCAAAATTGTATTTTGCTTTTTCTAACCAAATTAGACAATTTTGAATGATTAGAGACAAAATTTTTCTTAATATTTTCTCACGATTTTTTTGTAGAGTTGGTACATGTTTTTAATATTAAAATCTAAAAATTCACAAGTGTCCAGAGCAAATAAAGGTCAAATTTATTAGAAAATAATAGGTTTGTTTTAAATGAATTTGTGCAATTTAGCAAGAAAAAGAAACAAAAATTGGCGGGACATACTGGTTTTTGGCGGCTACAGCGGTTTTGTTGCCGTTTGTTCACAATTCTATATTGATGCATATTGAACAACTGCCATAACAAATTTTAGAGCTCTTCTCCTATATGAATGTATTGAAACACACACCTTTACGGAATTCAGCGAAAGCTACCTTCCACTATATCCACATTATTTTTCTATAGAAACTCCTCTCCATGCTGCGGCTAAGGCAGGGAAGAATAGTACTGTCAAGTTATTACTTGAATTCGGTGCAGATGTATCTGCAAAGAATAATAAAGGTAAAAATAAAGGGGAATAGGCCCTTTCGTGACATCGCACCTTAAGGGGCGATTTGTCGTGTTTTTAAAATGGCTTATTCTAGGTTACTTTAGGTTAGGTTAGGTTATATTGGGTAAGGTGATTGCCCCACAGGAAGTTCGAACAAACCATTTTAAATTTGAGTTTTAAAACAAAAAGTAAAAATCTCAAAAAACGCGCGGCTAGAGCTAACTACACAGTAAGAACACAATTCTTTGTAGAAAATATATTTCGCTTTATTCAAGCATTGTTAATTCTATAAAATAATAACCATAATTGCAAAAATTCTTAAGAAAACAACAAGCTTCATACTAGTTAAAATTAATAGAAGTTTAACAAAAAATAGGTTAAAAATATTAAGTACTTTGAAAAAAGGAATTTTTTAAAACAAAATAAAATCTTTTTACCTTGAAATATGGTGTACCTAAATGTTTGACAGGTTATGTACAACTGAATTATTTATTGTAAAGGAATGGGGGAGGGGGGGGGGTGGCAAGGGTTAGCAGATGAAAATTGGCGGTCAAACTTTTCAACAATGCAATGGTAAGAATTTATACAACAACAAGGAAGAAAATATTCAAAATTTGGTTGGGTTAGCATTTTTAAAAAAGTAAAAAATATTTTCTTGGAAGGAGGGGTAATTTTTTCTTTGGAGGGTGAAGATACCCACCCCAAAATAGTCAAAAACCTTCCCTGGACCTATAAAAAGCTTCATTGTAAAGGAGAATAATATCAGTTCAGCAGTAAGCAAGATCCCTCGCTACAGAGAAAAAAGCTTACTACTGTATATAATAGGACTAGCAGCCACGCCCATATAGGTGTCTAGGGGAACTTGAGGAATGGAGAGTCAAATTTGATAAAACATTTTATTATTTTAGATTTTAAAAAAAGTTAAAAAAATAGTTAAAAATGTTAAAATTGGGGGTGGAGGATTTTTTTTTCTAGGAGCAATTTCTCTTGGGAGGGTTGTGATACCCTCCCAAGAGAAATAAAATATAAAGATTGTTATAAACCTTCCCTGGACCTATGAGAAGCTACCCAGTTAAGGAAAACCCGATTGGTTTAGTGGGATCCTTTGGTACACACAGACAGACAGACATCGTTCTACTTTGTATGATAGATTAATTGAATATAGCTATAGTAATATTCAATTCCACTAATTATTTGTCATATTAACTAATAAGAAACTTGTTATATTCAGGATGGACCAGTATCATATTTGCTGCTGAGAATGGATTCAATGAAATAGTAAAACTACTAATAAATCATGGAGCAGATATCAATGAAAGTGGTGCTGGTAATCCTTTTATATAAAGTAGCAAGGTTCTTTGTCTGAAGCGTTAGATCTTGGAAATTGCTGATCTAAATAGGTTGTAATTTTCAATAAAGCTATTTAAATGTCTTAAGATGGTTTTAGGTTATTCTCCTGAGAGCATCCCCTCCATACCTAGAGGCTAGGGACGAAGCAACTAGTCTATAATCCAAAGTAGTTTGATGTCCTTCCGTCTGTCTGTCCGTCCGTCCCTAAGATCTTAGTAACCACTGAACTGATTGGATTCTACTCTTTAGGGAATATACCTACTGGTCCTATGGTGGTTTTAGGCTATTTTCTTGAGGGTTGGGACACCCACAACCCCCCCAGAAAACAAAAAATATCCCCCCCCCATTTTTTAATTTATATGGCAAAGTTAGTTCACATAAAACTATTGGCAGAACCAGTAGTACTTAATTTTATTTATTTTATTTTTTAATTACCTACTTGAAGCAAAGCCCCTAGAGGCTAGGGGCAATCCGCAAGTCTATTTTACAAAGTAGAATAATGTCTGTCCATCAGTCTGTCTGTCCGTCTGTCTGACTGTCATTTAAGATCTTGGTAACCACTGAACTGATTGGATTCTACTATTCAGGGATAATACCTACTCATAATGTGGTAGTTTTAGGCTTTTTTCGTGAGGGGTAAGACACCCCCATCCCCTCTAAAAAAAACTACCCCTCCCCAAAATTTAAAAAAAAAAAAATTTTGCATATATTTTGTATATTCGCCATTTATTCACAAAAATTGGTGACGCATTCACAATTTTTTTGGTAGGTAATAGAAGATGTAAGGATTTCCATACTCACATCATTTTAAAACTTCCTCTTGGGGCAAAGCCCCTAGAGGCTAGGGGCAAAGCTGCTAGTAGCCTAATAATTCAACATATATAAAAATACATTATAACAATCTGAAATTTACACAGTTCTAAATTATTTTTAGTAGGTTGTAATTTTTTTCTTGGGTTCTGAAACTAATCTTGTCTGAAACCCTCATGGTATAACGGTAAAACGGTAAAAAAAAATCAACACTCCTATTGTAGCTAAAGGTTCAAAAGGCTGCTAAAATAAGTCATGAATCCTTTATTAAATTGTTATTACTAAAACAGCCATACCTTCTTATTTTGATTTTAAACTTTAGCATTTATCTTTTTATTCAAGGTCCGCCAATTCTTTAATTTTTAAAAGACCACATACCTTGCAACATGATATGTACATTTATAACAACTTATCAATTTTGACTGAAATGCCATCTATAACTCCATTTCAAATAACAGTTAATACAACTAAGATTTACAAACTGTTAATTTTGAATAAAAGTAGATTAGTTTGTTTTTTAACCCTCAATCATTCAGGAAGGGGGGGTGGGCTCATCTTGTATTAGTCATGTTAGATAGGCCTAAGTAAAAAATCATTTTCAAAATTTCAAAGGAGCCATTAAAAGATTGTTGGAGACCTTGAGGATTATTCCTGACTTAAACACTTATAATAAAGTAACTCGATGTCTGTCTGTCTGTATCGAAGGATCTAGATAACCATTGAACCAATATTGTTCTTCTTTACACCCCCCCCCCTTAAAAGTTATTCCTATTTTATTCTTTTCCCAATGACACTTTGGCCTGCTGCACTTAGCCTAAATGCCATAAATCCATGAGATCATATTGCCTTTCGACAATTAGCTCCTCATAAGATATCCATAGACACAATGTTCTTTTATTAGCATGAGTTTTGACATGTGATTGTTAATACAAATAGAGTTGCTTCGCTTACAATATTGTAATTTGTTGTCCCTGAAATCAATATACCAAAAATCAGATCAATCAGATAAATATATCACATTAAAATTTGTTGTTGAAAAAGTAAAAAATTAACATGTTTAAAATGGACATACGGACATTCTGGTAATGACTAGAGTTGCTACGCTTTCTAAATCATACCTAACTACTAAGGAAATCACTATGTTAAATTGAAATCGATAGGACAATTCTAACACACCTAAACAAACGGAAAAAAGCTATCCATTCCGGATGGACCCTAATTATAGAAAAACTTCGCTTAAACAATTAAATACATTTAATAATTAGTATGGTACTTAAGAATGGAGATCAATGACACATTGAAATATGAACTGTAGGATGTATGATCTCTTGGCAAAGTGCAATTAGGATGAGCGCATTATGGATATCCTACTTCGGGGGTATTATTTTTAAAGGGAATCTAATTTAGGGGAATCCGTCACATTGGCAAAATTAAGTTTGGGAATATAGAAGAGAGAATTCGATTATGGGGAATCGATTTGGAGAAAAGTATATAGAGTGATAAATAGCAATGTAACCATATCCCCTTTTCAAATACACCGATCTCCCTGCTAAAAGACTGCCACTGCATAAGTGGACCCAATACCTTAAATTTGAAGCCTTCAGCTTCAAAACAAAAAAGTTGTAGGCATTTTAAAATGACATTTGGTGGATTTCAAAAAGTTTTCCATTGCTGATGATAGAAATTTAAAAATTAAATTATGTCACCTAAAAACAAAATAATAAGCTTATTTTGGACATAAAGTTAGGTTGCCAGTAACTAATTATATTTTAACTATAAAAACACACATTTCCATAGTCAAAATTATTTAAAAATTCAGTTTAACTTTATGTTGTACTGAGAGTACTGTAGTGTGAGAATTACATCTTTTTGTATCTGCTCAACAACCAATCACAGATAAGCATATGTAGATGCTTGTATTAGTTTTATTTTTTTCCACTATGTTTTTTTGCAAGGTTATTTAGTTTTGAAATTTCTATCATGGGCAATGGAAAAAAAAAATTTCATATACCTAAAATGTCATTTTGAATTGCCTATAACATTTTTGTTATTGAAGATAAAGGCTTCTTTGAGGTTTTAGGTCTATTTGTGGCAGTGGTGTATTTCTTGCAGGCTTCCTTTAAGGGTTAACTGTTGCTTTGATCCAGTGAACTGATGTAATTTTATTTCAAGGAGTTTCCAGCATTCAATTAGCAGCAAAAAATGGTCACAATGATGTGGTTCAAACCCTTTTACAAAATGGGGCAGATATACTTACTAAAGATTATATAGGTAAATGATTTAAAATATGATGAATATGCCTGTTTATTGTTTACCTTAATAGAATGAAATTTTACAAAAGATTCTAAAAGTATTGCTACTCATAATTTTGTCAATGGTTCAATTCCAAGAATATTTTATAATGAAATAATTGAAGCACTAATAAAACATGGAACATATATATATTAATGCTACAGATGATTATGTAATTAGACTATTGTGTAATTATTTCTCTTTTTAGTAGCGAAGCTACTCTATAATTCACAATATCCGTCTGTACGTCCGTCCGTCTGTCCGTCTGTCCCTAATTAATGAATTGGGGGAATCTCTGCTCCTATAAAAGGTAGATGCCTGAAACTTTTTGACAACATTTCCATCATTAAGAAGCACAATTAACTATAAAACATCAATGGCGGCCAGACCGCTCTTTAGCAGGTTTTAGGCTATTTTTATATTTTCACATTTTTCTCAATATCTTTGGTGTTTATGGTCCGATTTTCAAAACTTTTTCAGTTATAGATATCAAAATTAAATTTTCTGTCTTTAAAAAAAAATAGCGGTCAGACTGCCTTTTAGCAGGTTTTTGGCTATTTTACACATTTCCCCATATCTTTGGTGTTTTTGGTCCGATTTTCAAACTTTTTTGGGATATCAGTATCAAAATATTTTTCCCATTGTTATGAGCATCTTTTATGTAATTTACTTTGACTGTCGTCATCATACAAAATAAAACAAGGTTTCGTGTTTATTTTCTCTGATAAATCTATTTTTGATTTTAAAAAATACACTTTAAATCTACTTGTACACATTCCCATCCATGATTTTTTGTGCTTCGCTACTTATGGATGTTGTCATCCTTGTTTCTTTATTATTGCTAGACAAATAAAATATAAACAATTTAATAGGCGCAAGAGACACAAGAAATACTACACTAGACAAACTCCATAGTTATTAGATTAGTATTTTTTCCTTCTTTAAAAAGTATTTTATTTTTAATTGGTGTTAGAAGGTGTGGGAAAGGGCCAAAAAATAGCCTAAAACCATTCTAAGATTTAAGTTCGAAAAAATAAACTATCCTAAAACCATACCATGGTTAAAGTGAAGCTTCCCTTATATAGAGAACTCAATCGGTTGAGTACATAAAAAAATGTAAAGGAAATAAATTTTTAAATAAGTTTTGATTGTTTTATCAACGCTTAAAATGTTTTGTTTGTATAAATTATTAGTTTTTAAAGCGAATGTCTTTTAACTGGATAAAGTGACTCAAAAATCAACCATGTGACGTGAAATGAGGGAGATAAGAGGAGAGGTGGGAAAGAAAATTCTAAAAAAAAGCGATGGATAATTCATCATTTTTATGACGTCACATGGCTGATTATTGAAACACTTTGTCCAGTTTTGTAAAACTTTCCTTTCGTATATTAAAATTATTATTTGAGAAATGATGAAAGCAGTGGCGTACACAGCGATTCACTAGAGGTGCTTAGAACCCTTAGGGTAGGAAAAGGGGAAGGTAGGCCTATCAAATTTCAATTTTAAGATGGGTGTTGACACCCATCTACTACACTGCATGCCAATGGTTTGAAGACTATTACTTTAATTCAATACTTCTAAGAATTTTAAGCTTACCAATAACAGACCAAGAAAATGAGGAGAAAAAACTATTCTCTTACATTCCAGTTCTGCTGATATTATTTTATATTCATAAAACACTTCCCTGGCCTAGCTCTAATTTCTTGACATTTGCAATCAAATATTCATGCTAGGTCATAACTAACATTTTTGGCCATTTTCCTTAAATTACCAGTGAACCATGTAAAACCACTCCTTTTATATTTATTACACTGTTACATATTTCTATGTTTCCCAGAGAAGTTTAAAACAGAAAGGGGGTGCCAGCAAGGGGGTGTATGAACCCCCTTGACAATTAAACTACATCCCTCTTGTTGTCTGTTATATAACCAAAAAAGCACATAAACAGTAAACACCACTTTATTTGGTTTAAGGGGGTTGTCAAAAAGGAAGGTTGTAAACATTTTTCGGTTGCCCTTCGTGCAAAACTCTCATAAAATCCTGTATACGCCACAGATTCTAATCCAGCGAGGCCCTTTTCAGACATATCAATGCATAGTCATACCTTGGATAACTGTTACATAACCTAACCTAAACAAACATTTAGTAACTAATTCTAATAGTTTTAGTTTATTAAGTAAAAATATTTCTAAAATAATTAAAATTAAATGGAGGTGGATGGAGGCTGTCCACTGGTAATAAAGGTAATTATGCAACTAAATTTTTACACTACAGAGATATAATATCTTAATTATAAATGATTTTTTATGTAGAAAATATCATAATTACTACAGCGTTATTCGAAATAAATATATTTGTTAAGATGAATGTATTGGTTAATCTGGTTCCATGACAAACGCAGGAGTCCCAAACGTCGGAGTGGACAAACACAGGATTGTCAAAATATTAATCTAGTTAAGTATTTCTATACAGGTTAGGTTAGGTTAAGATATGAATATACAAATAAGCCCCCCGCAGGGGTTATACAATTAAAAACCTGTAAGATTTTCCACTCCGACGTTTGGGACTCCTGCATTTGTCCTAGAACCGTAATCTTGAACCTAACGAAGACATAAATATCAGTAAAATTAATTAATATTACATCTATTGGGAGCACCTTCACTAAATGTAGTAGAATTAATATTTAATTTTATTATTAATTAATAGAATACTTGGATATTGTTAAAGATTCTCGCATACCCGGAAGAAATATTTATCCCAGCTGGCTAATAAAGCAATACTCCCATCCTTTCCTTCTGACTTCAACACCTTTTACCATTGAGGAAAGTATTGATCAATATCTTAGGACTATATTAGCAACATAAATTGACGAATTCTTTATGTATCAATTCACGTCTAAATAGGGTTATGTTTGATCATTTTCATATATTTTGTCAATGTCTATTTGGCTCAATTTAAATCTGGCATATCATCATAAGTAAAAATATAAAAAGGTATTTTTCCAATCACGCAAATAAAGTATTCCTATATATATTAAATCCCTTTCTAACAGTTATCATTCTGCTTGTAACAAAAAAACACTGCTGTATCAATATGGAACTCCTTTACAGTGATTCCTTTTTAGATTCTTGCAGGTTTTTAACTATTTAGGGGAGGTTCCTCCACACTCTCTTGAGTAATCGTCTAAAAAATTACAACCCTACAAAAATGTACATATTCTTTATTTTAAACCCAATATTAAAAATATAGGTCAATATACCATCAACTCATACAAATGCCCCTGGAGGCTCAACCACTAGTTAGTTTATCTATTTTTTTTTATTTTGAAGCCCTCTTTAAGATGTATAATTCAAGATCCTAATTTAAAATTTTTCTCAAGTTTTACTAAAATCGTAAAATAGATATACAAAACAAACAGATTCTTGAAGTATTTAAATATTTAGTTAGAATTTTACTAGGTGTCTGACATTATCTAATTAATAATAGCCGGCCAGAGGATTTTCTAAAGGCTGCAAATTGAATTGTTCTGCTAGATTTCGCGGATTCCTAATCCATCTGATATTTTAAATCTAAAAACATAATTGTTTTGCTTAATTGATTGATCGCACAAATATGAATCAGATTTCTCGTTTGTGATTAAAACTTTAAAAATTAGACTAAAATCATTGGTGAAAAACCTTAAAATGTATAGTTTGTAAACCCTAATCAAGATTGATAAAAGTCTCCAAAGTTTTGCGCCAACAAATGAAAGAATGCGTTTATGAAACTATACCTGATAATTTGACAAGAAAATTGAAGAAAACTATATTTTTTTGGTTAAATAATTATAATTGATAATTACTAAAAAGCGAAGATTTTCCATAGTTAAAGTAAGTATATATGTTTGTCCATCTGTAACGAATATCTATGATTGTTAATTCTATATAATTTCATTTCATTTGCAAAATTCATATATGTTTCTTTCAACTAGTATCGTAACTCAGATCATATTAAATAATTTTGCAACCCTCTAATGATCACACTTCCTTTATTTTATCAAGCCTTTCCTTTTTAGGATCTCAATTACAATATAGGATTTAGATAAACTCTGGAATAATACCAACTGCGCCCTTAGCCTCAAGAGTCTGCTGGATTGAAATTTTTGTTTGGAGGGAGGATTTTTCATATCCTATAATATAAAGTAATTAGGTTTTTTATTTAAAGCTTAATATCTCAATAACTACAACACAGATTGAGTTCTCTCTTTTAGGGAAGCTTCACATAGATCTCAGGATTGTTTAAGGCTAATTTATTGCTAGATTAGAGCCTTGTGATGGATTTAGGCTGTTTTTCTGTCCCCTTCTTACTCCTTTGAAGAAAGTGTCCCTAAATGCTAGATCCGCTAGTAATCTTTTAAATAGGACAAAATTATCTTTACTTTTATATAAAGCATTTCTGACTAAAAGATAGACAGACAGACAGATATACATCCTACCTCTTCAATTGACGATATCAGTCGGATAGAGATATGCTGTTTATTGTGACTGAATGCATTTACTATTATCTCGCAGGAAGGGAGTGGACATTGGGCTTTTTTTAATACTTAACTACAAAGTTTTATAATAACATTTTCTTATTCGTTAGCTTAACAATTTTGGGAACTTTAATTGAATTTGGTTGGTTCATTAGATTAAGTATCCAAACGTTTCTACCACTAATTGTATTCTACAGAAAGGGAATTTTTGTGTATAATCATCGGGGATAAATTTATTGGCCAATGTCTTATCCCTTTACATCCCTCATTATCTCGTGCTTAATTAAGAAGAAGGAAATAAATAAAGAGTCCATACCAAATAATCATTATCAATAGGGTGCATTGATTCATTAGAATGGGCACTAAGGTTTTGAACATTTTATACTTAATATCTTTCTGGGGGTGGGGGTACGAACTATAAAAGATACCAAGAATCACTGAAGAGCAAAGTTTTTTCATTTTGGAATAGTCCCTTTTGTGGCAACGCCCCTTAAGGGGCGAATCGTCGTATTTTTAATATGGCTTTTGATAGGTTATTTTATGTTAGGTTAGTTTATATTGGGTTAGGTTATTGCCCCACAGGTTAGGCAATTGGCCCCACAGGGTTAGAGCCCCTGGCAGGGGCTAGAAATAGAAGAAAAGCTACTGTGAAAAATACGAAGAATCGCTCCTTGATGAGCGTTGCCACGAAATGGACTATACCCTTTCATTTTTAAAATTCAGTAGATTGAAATTAACGTTACCAATATTTATCGTTACAAACGGCGATAACGATGTAAAACCTGAAAAAAAAACTTCTTATACACCATTAATGTACAAATGGGACTTTCAGACAAAGGTAATGCTATTAGATTGTTGATATCTGTTGGTTTATTTACATAATAAATTAAATAAGTAAATGTATAAATGTTTAGTCCCAGGTATGGGTACTATTCAATGCACTAAGCTTAATTTGGAGCAAGGTAATGGTGTAATATCTAAAGATAACCAATTTAAACAAGTCTTTCAGAAAAAAAAGTAAGAATATGTCACAAATATAAAAAATGTATATTTTAATGTTTAAAGAACATAATTCTGAAGTAGGTTAAATTGTTATCATTACTTTTTTCCTAACAACTGAAATAAAATTTACATAAAAAAACAAGCTGAGCGGGCAGATATGATAGGTATAGGTTAGATATTAAAAAAAATCATTGGAAGTTTAAACCATGTTTCATATTTGTAATTGTGTTATTTCAATTTGGAATTTTTCGAGATTACAATAAAATTTAGAATTATTGTTTTTAGGCATAAAAATTTTAACAAAGGTATGACATTTATTAGTTAAATTGTTGTTTTTAATCATTTTCTGCTAACAGTATCCTTAGGTAAACAGTTTTAGGTGGAGAATAAAAAAAAATTTATGAGATAAGTTCCAGTTTCGTTTGTTAATAAATAGCCAAATTCTATATACTACCCGATTAATTACAAACTTTTCTTGACTTCAAACTTTTTTTTCAAACCTGCAGTAAAAATATTTTTCTTTGTGAATGTGTGTGTAGGTGATGGTAAAAAAATAGTTGTAACTATTCTATTATATAAAGTAGTAAGGTTTCTTGGTCTTAAGCTTAATATCTCGAAAACACTACCGAACCGACTAGGTTCTCCATTTTAGGTAAGCTTCATATAGCTCCTATATGCTAGAGACGCTATACTGTGTCAAATTCTAACCAGCAAATAATGAAAGTAAAAAATCACAAAACCTTTAACAAATTTTATAAAACAAAATCTTTTGAACAGTATGCATTGTTTTCTGTCCTTCTGTCCGTTTTTTTAACATAATAATGTAATATCTATTTGGCTGCCATAACATTATACGGCTTTTTTTTGTGTGTGTTGATCTCTTGAGCTAAATCTAATTAATCATAATTGACCTATAAACCCAACAAGCTTTTAAAGTAAAGAAGATTTAAAACATTTAGTTATTGCAAATATTGAAATTGAAGTTAATAACAAAAGATCCACTTAAAGGGAATTAAATTAAAGAGCTTTTAGTGCAAAGTCCCAACAAAAATCACCTTACATCCTTACATTGATTTACGATTAATTGTTTCGATAGACGCTAATAACGACTGAATTATTATATGAAGTTATTCATCTGTAATTAACCTCGACATTGTATCCAACTTAAAACTTATTAAAAAACTATACCGTGAGACTGAGTAATGCTATTGTAAAAATACACAATAATCTTAGGTTGATAAAATAACAGCACAAATGTTTAAATGAATAGGGGTGATTTAATGTACATAGATAGGAATCTAAAGGAATAGGACAATAGCCGATAAATTGATATACATACCAAATGATGATTCCAATAATAACCCTTCTGTAGGTTACATTTAGTGGCAGAAACGTTTGACCTCAATTTAATGAATCATTTTTATCAAAATCACTAAAGTCCCCAAAGTTCCTAAGCCAACGAATAAGAAAATGTTAATGAAAATCTTTGGGCACTTGTGTAATAAACAGCCCATTGTACCCCCCCCCCTCTCTCTCTCTGGTACATAGACTTTAAAAGCTGCCTGATTTTTAACAAAGCCTGCCAATTTTGATGCTTTTATATAGC
>LS055984.1:3157-13409 GCA_900241095.1 Acartia tonsa | reverse complement strand
AAGGCGTTGCAAAGTTTTAAGTTCGCCAAATTTGAGATATGCCTGAGAGCCGGACCTACCATTTAAACTACAACCACATTTTAAACATTTTTAGTGGAAGATTCGAATCTATTACCATCCTAACAACAAGTGGAGCCGCATTACTGACAGTGATAAGGACAGACGGACACAAACTTTAAAAGTATTTTCGCTTACAGTTTACTGTTTTTTATGTGTTGAAAACTTGTTATTGCTGAGCTATCTATAGAAAAATTTGCACTTGTGTTAGTGATACTACTCTATAATTTACTTTGCCTTAATGTACGCCAGTCAGTCAATCAAGGGGTTAATATGATTTTCTCAGCTGCTATTCAAGATAAAGGGCAGCGTTTTTGTGTTAAGACTCTGTATACCAATGAGCATTCGGTAGGTAATTTACTTGTATTGCCACGAATTTAAAAAAATGTAAAAATATGTGTCATAAAAGTGTCGTGATTTTTTCTCCAATAGTTCTATTCTTGATTTTAACAAAAGTTCTTTATATCTCCTTGTCCATTTTCCCATCCATAATTTTCTATGCTTCGCTTCTTATGGATTTTGTCATCCTTGATTATCAATGTTTACATTTAATAAGTAAACATAATACAAATTCAAAGTTTATTCGGTAGGGAGGAGACATTGGACCGTTTATTACACTAGTCCTGAAAGTTTTATAATAACGATTTGTTATTAGTTGACTAATAACAAACTTTGGGAACTTTAATTGAATTCTAATTCGTTGATGTTCAAACGTTTCAACCACTAATTTTTATCTAAAGAAAGGGGTATTTTGTGTTTTATCATAGTGGATGTACTTCAATTTATTGCCATTGTCTTATCCCTTTAGATTCCTGATATTTAAGGCAAACATTGAAGTACAAAGAATTTACTGGTCAAGAGCATAAGTCTGTATTTATCAGGGATCTTAAGGGATAAGACACTGGATGATATATTGATGTTCAAACCCAATAATGATGAAGAATATGGTTGAAAAGATTGTACACTAATAGTTTGGACCCAATCAATAAAAATATAATAGTACCCAAAGTTTTAGAACCAACAATAAGGTATGATAATACTTTGGGTCAGGGATCTAAAGGGATAGGACAATTGCCGATGAATTGATGTACATCCCAGGTAATGATACACAATTTTATCCCTTCAGTAGATTAAAAATATTTGTTGAAACGTTTGAATATTCAACTTAATGAATCAACTATTCACTACCAAAATTCATGAAAGTCTCCAAAGTTCTTAAGCAAACGCACAAGAAAACTTTACCATAAAACTTTGGGGACTAGTGTAAAATAAACAGCCCATTGTTTCCCTCTCTTTATGACCGTTGGTGCCAGTGTAATCAATAGTCATTTGTCACCTCTCTCTCTCTCTCTCTAGAGAGAGAGACTATATAAAATGGAGGCTACCGGCGGCGGCTGTAAATTGTCCGTTGCTTGAATAGCTGCTGTGTAGTGTAGCTACAAAATGTGTTATAGTAAAAAAAGATAAAAAAAATTGTACTCTTAAAAACTCCTATATATAATTGAAATATAGCAAGGATGACAATATCTATATAAGCAAAGCTTTAAAAATAAATAGGATAAGAGAGACAAACCAACAAATTAAAAAATATAAAACAACAACTAATTTAATAAACAAACATTTAGTAAAATTCCATCATTACTCGAATACAGGAACTTTCATATTGACATACTTCTATCTAAATACTTGATTATAGAGATGATCCGCTTTCCAAATTCGATGGATTAGAACCGGATCTAAACCATACTGAAAAATCATGTGACGTATTGTATAATAAAGCCAGTTTGCTACTAATATTAAAATAAAAGTCATGATAATATTAGTTTTTTTAGCTCCTAGGAGCCGAATCTTATAACTTTTCATTTTAATATCCGCGGAAAGCTGTTTACAATATTACGAAACAATAAATAATAATTATGAAAAGATTGTAAAACAATTAAAACTATTAAAATATTATTATAAATATAACTTGTTAATACTATTAGAAATATACTGAAAAATTTTCTTGTCTTACAAAATTGAATTGTGGTCAATACAATTGAAATTAACTAGAATATCACAAGTTTTAAAAAATATTCTAAAAGAAAAGATTTTCTATGATTATGGTCTGTACGTCCGTACGCAACGTTTAGCACTTTTTGTTTAATATAAACATATCATAATAGTTTCATATTTTGGATAATGATACATGTAACAATTAATTATGATTTAGAAAGCGTATCCACTCTACAGTCGTTGCCAGAAATCTGTAATTTCAGAACTTCGCAATTTTTCAGAAGTACGATTACGTTTAAAATACGTACCCCAGAATAGCTGCGCCAACGAGAGAAATAGAACAATAAAAAATATTTTTTTTATCATTCTAAATTATTCTAAATTATTCTAAATTATTTCTTAAATAAACTAGTTGTGGTACATTAAGTATCATGTTACACGCAGGTATCTACAGGGATAAGACAATGGCCGATAACTTGATGTACATCCCCAATGATGATACACGCAAATTCCACTTCTGTAGATTATAATTATTGTTAAAATTGTTTGGACACTGAATTTAAATAAAAGTCTCCAAAGTTGTTAAGTCAACGAATAAGAAAACGTTATAATAACACTTTGGGGACTAGTATAATAAACAGCCCAATTTGCCCTCCCTCCCTGAGTTATATGCATCAAGGAGAAAACAATAAAAGGTTTTATTATTCGTTGACTTAATAACTCTGGGGGACTTTTATTGAATTTTGATTGGTTTGTCCATTAAGTTGATTGTCCAAACGTTTCAACCAATAATTGTAATCTTCTAAAGGTGTATTTTAGTGTATCATCATTGGGGATGTACATCAATTTATCAGCCATTGTCTTAATCCTTTTTATCCCTGCAGGGTTACATGCACCAAGGAGAAAATAATAAAAGGTTGAATCATAACATAATAAACTCCCCGACAACTAGCTGGGACATAATGGATGTAGAATACGTGGATATTGTGGTTAATACAACAGATCTATAGTCTAGATGTATATACAGATAACTAACTGCCCCCCTGTTCCAAAAACTTTTTTTTGTCTGCTACTAAATTATTTTCTGCTACTTGGCTGTGTTAATATCGGTTGATTTTCAAAGACCCAATTGAGAGTCGGCACAAGGTCCTTGGGATGATGGCATACATTTATTTCACCCATTATCCCTCTAGTGTTTTACTCTAATGTCAATACTTTCCTTAATAGGGATGGGGTATTGTTATATTAGCCAGCTGATAGAAACATTTTATTAGGGTATGCAAGAATATCTTTCAATATCCATGTATTCTAAACCAATTCAAAATTATGGCAACTCTTTTTTATTAAACTATACTATTCATTTTTTTTCTTCAAGGTAAAAAATCGGAAGAAAATCATTTTTTAACTTCCTAACCGTTTAAAAAAAAACATACAAAAGTATAATTTTGTATTATTTATTATTTCACCACCAAATAAAATAAAGTTATAAAAACAAGAAATAATAGTTATTTCTTTCATCGTATTATAAACCGCTTTCCGCGGATATAGAAAGTACAATTATAAGATTAAAACTAGTTTTTGTACATTTCTATATTCGTAGAAAGCTGGATATAATACGATGCTACACAAAGTTTTTTCGTTTGGATGAGAACCGGTTCCTATTCACCGGTTTCGAATGAATACGAGAAAAATTATTAAAATAATCCTAGATTAATGAATTACATTATTTTTCCAGTATGCCTTCGAAACCGATAAACACTCGCTGGATTGGAACCTATTTATTTTAGACTAGTGGGTACGCCCCTAGAGGCCTCTAGAGGCTTTTTCGAGAAGAGGGAGGTTAGACCCTACAGTTTAAATATTAGTTTTTAAAAAAGTAAAAGGAATTTTTTATACACTATTTTGGAGAAGGTACCCTAACCGAAAAAAACACACCTTACCTTGCTCTATACAATACTTATCATATCGGTCTAGCGGTTAGCGACATCAAATCACAGAATTTTTATACAAGGCTTATTACTATTTTTTATTGCATCTTATTCTAGACAGCTTTCCGTTGATAGTAAAATGAAAAATTATAAAATTAAAAAAAAAGTTTTTCGAGGGGCCGAAGGCTCAGACCAAAAAGACTGGTTTTAATTTTAAGATTTTTACTTAATATTTGTTGAAAATATTTAAAAATATACAGACAAAATATTTGTTGTTGAAAAAATCTAAATTTAAATTTTAGTTGTTTGATTATAAAAATGTCAATACTACAATGAGAAACTATTTTTGTGTGCAAAGCTAGACTATAACTCACTTTAGTTTTCTGTTATGTATAATTCTATTTCATACAGTAGTTTTTCTTGTCTGTAGCAAAGGATCTCGGTAACCGCTCAACCGATATGGTTCTCGTTTACAGGGTAGCTTCTCATAGGTCCCGGTAAGGTTTATAATTATTTTGAAGGAGGATAATACCACAACCCTAAAAAAATTACTACCCCCCCCCAAAAAAAAAAAAATATTTTTAGAAAAATAAAATTTAAAAAATTAGGTATCGAATTAAAATCTCCCCTCCTCAAATTTATAATTTCTTGATCTTTTATTTCTCTTTCTAATGGACATAGGAAAATGGATGTAGAATATACGTGAATATTATGACAGGGGAAAATTGTCGTCAAATTTAGGTTGCTAATATGGAATCCCTTATTGGCCATTTCGTTCATTTAGTAGAAGGTGATGGGATATAACAAAGAGGTTAGATGGGAAGGATCAAAATTTAGCCAGCTACAAGTTTCACTTTATTAGAGTTGAGGGGGATTTAAAGTGACTTGTTGTCAGGTTTTTATGGCTGTTCTCATAAACCTACTGAACATAAAGAGTAGCTGCATTTTAAATGATAAAAGCTGCGACTGAAGATAGAAAATTATTCTTGTTATCGATTTTCTTCAGTCAGCCAGACCTTGTGCAAATTTAAATTATCAAGGAATAGGGAAAAAATTGTTGAAGAAAAATGACGGATGAATTGCAGGTATCTAAATGATTGCAGATAAATTGATGTACATACATTCTCAATGATGATACACAAAATTATCCCTTCTGTAGATAAAAATTAGTGGTTAAAACGTTCGGGCATTCAATGAATTAACCAATTCAAATTTGAAAAGAAATTGCCCAAAGTTGTTAAGCTAAAACTTTTGGGACTAGTGTAATAAACAGCCTTCTAGCATCTACGCCCCTAGAGGCTTTTAGGGTTAGGGAAGGGGGAATTCGGCACTCTTATTTTCTATTTTTTGTGATTGTACTCTCCTCCAAAATATTTGTAAACCTTCCCAGGACCCATGAGAAGCTACCTTGTAAAGGAGAACAATATCGGCTCAGCTATTATCGAAATCAACCCTTCACTTTTACCTTTAGATTTAGAAAGGAAAAGTAAAAAATGGAGGGGAGTTATATAGGGATAATATCTCTTGGGAACGTGGAGTTCCCCTCCTACGAAATAATTATAGTACTTCCCAGGACCTATTTATGAAGCTTCACTGAAAAAAATCTTTTGGCTTTGAAGATATTAAGATCCTTCACTAAAAACACAAATACAGGCAAACTGTTAATTTTATATAATGACCAAAGGCTGCGACCCTAGAGGCTACCCTAAAATAAGGAGAACCATATCGGTTCAGTGGTTTTCTAATCATACATAGATAGACATATAGTAAGAAAGACAGATCTACAGACAAGGTTTGTTCTCTAATTAGAGTAAAACACTAGAGGGAGAAAGGGCAAAATAACAGTATCTCCCCATTGCAACCGCCGTGTGTAACCTTTCTATTGGGTCATTAAAAATCAACCAATTGTGTCGCCTTTATTAAAACAGCCAAGTAGCAGAAAAAAATTTTGAAGCAGACGAAATAGGTCTTTGTAAAATGAAGGGAGTTAGTTGTCTGTATATACATCTATACCATAGATCTGTTGTTCTCTACACATTTAATTTTGAATACCCTTCCCGTTTCCCTGATATTAACCTCAGACAATTATCAACTAGTTTAAATTGACTTCCAAAGTTTATTGTACAAGTAGAAAACTATAAAATTGAACGAATTTCTGTTTTTTCCTTCTTTCTGTTACTTATATAAGATTCTTATTATTCGTGAAAAGTTTTCTGTTTCTATACATGTTTTTTCAGTATGTCTTCGAAATCGATGAATATCCGCTGGACTAGAACTGGTTCTCAGCCCTACTGAAATATCATGTATAACATTATATTACAGACAATTTCCTGCAAACACTAAAATGAAAAGAAATAATATTAATACCAATTTTGTTGGCCCGGGCCTACGGCCCCTCGGGGCTATCTAAACTTGTTTTAATCTTATAAATTTTCATTTTGATACCCGCGGAAAGCTGTCTATAAAACGATGCGCTAAATAACCAATATACTACTTAGAACTTTGGTTCTTGTTTACTGTTAAATATATCTCTAATTTATCAGGGAGAGGGGAGGGGACATTACACTGAAATTTAAGGTGGTCTCAAAAGATCATTTGATTTGTTGACTTGAACAATTCAAATTAAAATATTTTATTGGGACAAAACAACATATACATTTAATATCAACATTTATGAATTATAATTACATTGTATTAAAATTTATTAATAAACTATCTAAATTAGTAAACAATGAATATTATAGGTTTATCACAATATAATTCAAGTATCCAAGGACTGGAAAACGCCTATGGAAGGTGTTTAATTTAAGGGCTTTAATTAAATCGTGATTGGGTGAAACAAACTAGGGGTGTACAAACTTTCCCACCAACAAGTTTAATAGGATGGTAACTTTGTATATTCTATATATGGGGATGTACATCAATTTATTTTTCATTGTTTTATCCCTAAATATTCCTATCAATTTATTAAGAAAAACTTCTAAAAGTTTAACTGTAAAATAGTTATTTATCGCATCGTATTGTTTTAAAATCTAAATGCTTCGTTTTTATTGATGGTGTTATTCTATTATAAGGAAAGCGCCACCATAGATAAGGTTTGTTTGTCCATTCGGCCATTAATAAGCTTCATAAGTTTGCTGCGCTTCTAATTGGGATGATTGTCCTTGTTCGTACTATAGTTGCCAAAGAATAACAACAATAATAGAATTTAAATTCAAATTCAAAACATTTATGACTTAGGAGCTCTATATTCTAGTGCAAAAGAGGTAAGTAAAAGGAAGCATAAGATATACGAAAACTATCCCGGTCTATGTTAAGCTTCTCTAAAAGAAGGACAAAATCAGTTCAGTAGTTATTGAAATCTTAAACTTCAGATAAAAAACCTTATTACATACATTAGGATGATAAATAGGATAATTATGTAAAAGAAAATAACTTATTAATTATTATGTCCAATAGGAAAATGAAGGCCGTTACTTGATAACAGGCTTAACTTTATATGAGACATCAAGACATATGAGACATTAAATAATTAAAGAGTTGTATACTCAATTTTTTTCGTTAACTATTTTTATTCTTCAAATGTAGACTTTATATCAAGGATATAAAGATTTTCAGCCAACGACTAATAACGTGTCTTTAAACTTGGGAAACCAGCGTATTTTCAGTCCAATTGCCTCTCCCTCTCAATGTTTTATACCAAAACGATTCATTCGTCATAATATTTGTTGTTCTATAAATTTCTTTGGTTGGTTGCAGGGGGGAGGGAGGGAGGGGACATTGGGCTGTTTATTACACCAGTCCACAAAGTTTTATAATGAGGTTTTCCTAATTATTGACTTAACAAATTTGGGGACTTTTAAATAATTTTGATTGGTTAGGTTTATTAAGTTGAGTGTCCAAACGTTTCAGCCACTAATTGTAATCTAAGGTTAGAGTTAATTTTGTTAATTATTATTGGCTAGGTGCATTAATTTATCGGCCATTGTCTTATCCCTTTAGATCCCTGGGTTGGTTGACGTAATAGTTCTGTCTTATCGAGAAAGTCTGTCTGTTCCAAAGTAGCAAAGCTACTCTAGAAATAATTGATAATCTAAAACTATAAGTAGTGATGACCTACGGCATTAGCGTGTTTGGTATATCATAGTAAAACACTAGAGTGAACGGGGTTAAATAACTGTATCCCAACCTTGTGCCGACTCTCAATTGGGTCTTTGAAAATAAACTAATATTGTCGGGATTATTAACACAGCCAAGTAGCAGAAAACAATTTGTTAGCAGTCGAAAAAGGTCCTCGGGAGGCAAGTAGTTATCTGTAAATAGTATACTTTAGATCTGTTATTGGTATAGTGCCCGCTTCCTGTCGAGTAGATTTCGGTTTCGAGTCAGTACCACATCGCATCATAAATGGTACATACTGCTGTTATGATAGGCACGTGACATTTATAGTGAGAGCAGAGGTAGTGTCTTGGCCCATTAACAGGCACAACTCATTATTAAACACAATTTTGACTTCCACAAAAAGGTTGTGAAGTCAAAGGGTTGGTTGTCTAACCGAAATTATAATACGCGGAATATTAGTACATGTTAAGAAGCCTCAAAATATATGCTAGACAAATTTATCTCATAAAAAGTTACCTGTAAAAAGTAACGACTGTATTAGTTACTGTACTAAAAAAAGCATCGATTAAATAATTTTTGGTCTGTTGGTAATGCTTTAAAAAAAAAGATACTTAATTTTTTCAGGTTTCGTTTTTACTATTTATCTCTATTTCTTTTTATCTTAAAAACAATTCACTTTTTACTTTGATTTTTTTTATTCTTGTGAATGTTTACCTTGTTTAAGGTAATTATACGGCCTTTTTGCTATGGATATTATACTCCTTGTTTTTTTTCTTCACAGATTGCATTTCTAAGTAGAAAGAAATTTATAATCAGAGAAATAAAAATTTGAACAGAGCAGACAAAATTTATCCATTTAGTATCAAGATGTTTGTCTGTATAGATGTGATATTACTAATTACCAATATGGTTCTCCTTTGCAGTGAAACTTATTACTAAAAAGTAATTGAGGCATACCGCTATATGAGATATGCTTCTTAACTTTAAAGAATCACTTATCTAATGGCATTGAGCATCTACTCTAAGTCCCATCTGTCTAGCTGCCCGGCATCGTAGCTTTGATTTTGTCCGACCGTCCGTCCATCCGTCATTCTTTTTTTCATTTTCTTCACATTTAAACATAAGGTTTGCTACTAATTATGGATGTTGTCATCCTTGTTCGTTTAACAAACTGTTTTTCCGAATACTGTTTCCTCTCCGAAAAATTGCCACAAAAATCATTATTTGCAATATCGAGAGAAAAAAAGTTAGGTTACCGAATTTTGGCTGGGAATTGTATAAAAATGTGGAATTAAAATCTTCAAATAGTGGCTGTTCCCTTGGCATCTATGGGCTACAAAAACATGAATTTTATGAATAAAATAGCCTAAAACCATTCCATGACCTAAAATATAGAAACCAAGATAGTAATTTTATAACTCATCCTAATTTCTGCATGATTGCCTGTACCTGTAAGATCTCGCTAACCGCTGTACCAATATGGTTATGGGAAAGACAACTGATGCAGATATGGTTCTCCTGTACACAATGTTTCTTCTTATAGGTCCAGGAAAGGTTTATTACTATTTTAGTCAAGGGTACCATTACCCTCCTAAAAATCGCCCCGTAGCAAAAATATACCATCAACGGCCCCTAGAGGCCTCTAGGGGGGTATATTTGCTAGTTAAGAATAAGAGAAAATAAATAGGAGAGGCGGGCTAAATGTTCTATTACGTAACAGACAGACAGACAGACAGACAGAATGAGAAAAAGTGAAATAAACGGAATCAACAAAATGATGGTCAAATATAATTACATTTCCAGTATGGCTGCGAAATAGATTATTATCCGCTGAATTAGAACAGGTCCCTCTGGGTTAACAAAACTGGTTTTAATCTTATAATTTTACATTGTAATATCTGCGGTAATCTATCTATAATACGATAAATAACTATTAAAGAGAGATAATGATAGAAAAAGAGAGAGGGAAAAGAGAGGGAGAGAAAAAGATAGATAGATAGTAGAGAAAGAGAGATTAAGAAGAGAAAGAGAGAGAGAGAGATAAAGAGAGAGAGAGAGAGAGAGAGAGAGAGAGAGAGAGAGATATAGAGAGAGGGAGAGAGAGGTAGGGAGAGAGAAAGGGAGATAAAGAGAGAGAGGGGGGTGGGGGG
>LS055983.1:0-13412 GCA_900241095.1 Acartia tonsa | reverse complement strand
GGGGGGTAAATACCCCCCCCAAAAAATTTTTTTTAAAGAACATTTATTTTGGGGGGGGTAATTACCCCCCCCAAAATCGTTGGGGGTGCCTACGGCACCCCCAAGGTAGGGGTAATTTTTTTTGGGGGGGGTATTGTTCACAAAATTTTGGGGGTGCCTACGGCACCCCCAAAATCGTTTGGGGGTGCCAAATGGCCCATTACCCCCCCCCTTGGACGCCTATGGATTTACAAGTACAGGTTTTTAAAATATTGAAAAATGTCTGTTGCCTCGCGTGATTCACAATGTCAGTGCAAATGAAAAATCCAAAGTCACAAAACTCTAATATTCTAATAGAAAATATATCCTTGTCTAAATTTATTAATCTTGATTAAAAAAAGAACTTTCCTAAATCACAAATAATACTAACACTAAACAGACAAAACTATACTGTTTTGGATTATACTCTACAAAACATTACAAGAATTACAAACCGACAACAGTGATTTACAGAGTAGCTTTTCACCCTGAAATCAGGGCACAACAAAATGACAATGGTTAAAAGCAGGGCTCGGCAGCCGCTTGTAAGCCTCAGGGTAATCAACCTTTTACAATTTTAAAAATAAGCTGAAAGTCTAAACCTGACCCAAATATGGTAATCAAAGCATCCAAACTGGTTTAAATTTGAGGCTTAATAGCGGCAAACGCACGATGCCTAGCCCTGGTTAAAAGCGTCACCTAGTATAATTTGGCGCGGGTGAGGTGACACGAGCATCAATAACCTTTGGTGGCCTCGGGTTGGGAACATGATCCATGTTGGGGGTGACCGCGGCCTCCACTGGCCTACCGCATACTAAATTGAACCTGGATACAATTGTTTTGTCTTGTTTTTTTTAATTTTTAAAGGTTTATTCATAATAAAAAATGATTTATGCCGATTTTTTGGTTGTATATTTCCCAATGTCTTTAAAAAAAATTAAGATAATCCTTTTAGTTTAAAATGTTTTTGGGAGTTTGAACTTCTGCTGGAAACTGTAAAAAAATTATGTTATTAAAAAAGGCAATGGGCGAAAATACTTTTATTTTTAGCAGGAATATCGATTTATCCTTCATTTACTTTTCCCCATATCCCTGGGCCTTGTAGCTACAATATTTTTATTAGAATGCAATCATTCAATCAATACAAATTCTTTACTATTACATTCTTAAATGTCTAATTCTTTTACATTTTACCCAAATGTTTTTTTTTCTACATGCCTGAATGTTTTTAAAATGCGGTAACAAGGAGATAAAAACAAGAATGAAATATTTAATTGTAAGACAATTATAAGTCTTTTTTAAACTAAAAGAATTTTTAAAAATTGAATAACAGATAAATTGATATAAAATAAGAGACTATTTTTACATAAGAGATGTTTTGCTTATGAAAGTGTATTTTAAATTAAACACAATAACAAAAAAATCATTTCTTAATATAATTTAATAAATTTGTTAAGTAGAAAGTATTTTTACACGCGTGTAATTCAGACTTTTTGTGTCTGTCTGTTTATCAGTAACCCAAGTTTCTTGGAACATTTTTACATGGAAATTTAAGACTTTTTAAATTTAGTTACATGAGCTCAACGGTTTTTAACATAGTCATAAGGGAGGCAAAATTGGGCTATAAAGGATAGTTTTCCTAAAAGTGTACAGCCTTTTCTGTCACCTTTAAAGAATTCGGAGGTAAGATAGAATCTTGATTGGATTAATTAACGTATTAGTGAGAAAAAAATATTTCCAGTATCGTTGGATTAGAACCAGTTCTCAGAAAATTCATGCATTGCACTGTATTACAGACAATTTCCACGAATGTTGTCCAAAAATTCATTCAATACAAAAGTAAATTAAATTCAGATCTATATTGTAAAAACGATTATAATCTTGTAAAAGAATGTAAACAAGAAGGACAGAGGAATGACTTACTCAATTAGGCTAAATCTTTTTAAAGGTCTTTCATAGTTTGAAAAGGGGTAAATAGGTGATTTAGCAAAAGTAATGTAAGCAAAAACTATTCATTCGTAAGATTTAAAGCCACATATATGCTTCTTAACTCTAATATATCAGAATTTATCATGGCTACGCCCCTAGACCCATTGAAGGATCTAGGGGGAGGTGAATATCTCTTCGAGGGGTGTAGGTAACCTTCGCCAAAATAGTTGTAAAACTTCCCTAGACCTAAAAGAAGCTTTATTGTAAAGAGAAAACCATATTCTTCACACAGAGAGACATCCCATTACTTTCATATCATAATAATGTTGTTTTAAGAAAGACAAAATTCCTTGATGTTGACATTTTAACAGAACCACTGGGCGTCATTGACCGCATGAAGCGGCTGGATGACCGGGACCTAGACATTTTTTCACCTGAAAAAAATACACGTTCTAATAAGATTTATTTTACTTGGTGAAATATGGAAGCTCTTAATGAACTTAAAATGTCAGCTCATATGGATGTTATTTGGCATTCAATGAAAAAGGGATATCTTCTATATGCAGTTGCATACGTAGCTATCCTTGATTATGCAATATCTTGTTATAATAAAAGCAAAATGATTAATATAGTCAAAGCTCTGTTTGTGCTGCTGTGTGTTGGGATTTATGCAACTGTTTATTGGGAGTATGGAAAATAAGTTTACACCAAATTACGTGATAAGAGTCGAGATTTGACACCAACTCCTATGAGGTACATCTAAACATTTTAAGACCAAAACTTTCCCTGAAAAGCACAGGCCTGACAACAGTTTGGGCTGTATACCAGGAATAAGGTATAGCCAACAATCGTAATAAATCTAAAATAATATTGGGGGGGCACAAGTTAATAGATATGATCTTAAAGACTACTACAAAAAAGAAACAATATTTAGTATCTAAAAACGATGATTAGCTACAAAAACGTGTGTTCTGTTTCAAAAGTGGATTTGAAAATTTAAATAAGAATTTTCCTTCTTTTAACTTTTCAACATTTAATTCAATGGATTTATGAAATGTGGAGATTACATTAAAAAAAAGAAAAACAATGGTTTTCCTCAAAGTGCTTAGTCGAGCAAAAAATTGAGAAGTGTTCTGTTTTTTTATATAATAGGTAACTAATATTTAACAGATTTTTAAAATTCTATTGGTTATTATCTACTTTAAAAAAAAATATAATTTTAAAGATAATTTCAACAATCTTCATGAGTCCGAATTTGACATTTAAAATTTAACAAACTTTTATCCACAAATTTAGAAATTTCGCCAAACAACAACAATTTAGGTTTATATCTTTTTTAAAATTTCTTTTTTTTCTTTCTCCTTCTTCTCAGGGTCAAATTATTGATATTTGTGAGGCAAATAAATGGAAACTATTTTATTTTATTTTGTTTTTTCTTTGAATTAATTCTAAGCTCAAATGATTTACCAAAGTCATAATTTTTTTTATCAAATCATATTTTTATTAAATCTGTGACCTAATCTTGATACAACTAAGACAACAAAAAATTCCACCTTTTAGCTCCACCTTAGCCACTGCGGGGGCCTAACCCTCAAGAGCCGTATCTATTTTGACCTCAATATTATAAACCCAAACTAAACATGCCAAATCTGAATTATGCAGGGATGTAAGGTGATAGAACAATGGACAATAAACTGATATACCTTCCAATTCGGTTACAAACCAATAAAGTTTTCATATAAACCTTTCAAAGGCAGAAAGAGTCTTTCACTTTTTCATTTAGTCTATTGTCCTCTCTCTTTGTCTGAAATCAAGAAAAAATTGTGAGTCCAACGATTTTTGTAATTGTTAAATTGTGTATTTTTGACTTTAATAATGTGTTTGATATACGCTATTTAAATATATTTCTACTTCATTGAAATAAACAGCAATATTGTTTCTTTTATTAAACATAAATCTCATATGCTATTAAAGTCTTTTTTCATACTTTTTCATGTTAATATATAGTTCCAGGCAGTTCTTAATTTAAAAATCATATTTAGTTAAAAGAAAGCAATACATCTATGAGTTTTTTTTTATATATATGATATAGAAAATATGAAGTTTTTTTTGTATGTGTGTGTATGTCTGTGTGTCTGTTTGTTGGTGTGTGTCTGTGTGTTTGTCTGTTTGTATATAAGGTCAAACAATGAAGCATTCAGTAGGCATGAAAACAAAAGTCATAATATGTCATTGTAACATGGATAAGATATTAGGAAACACCTTTTACTTTTTTAAGAAAAGCTTTTCTTTAAGTTATCATTTTGAATTTACTTCTGAAGTCTAAAAGGTTTTATGTTTGGCATGATATCGAAAGTTTAGTCTAAAGACCTGCAAGAGTAATTATTGAGCCGCGCTAATTTTTCTATGACCAATTGCAATCCTTGTTTACTTTTGTTGTTGTTTAGACAACTTAAATTTATGAGGTCTTGCTTTTAAGAAAAGGGCATATTATTCATTTTAATATTTCTTTTTTATTGCTCCTTAAATCTTTAAACAGCTTTTAGAATATTTCCATTGAGAGTTTAGCAACACTTTTGCAAAACATTTAATGTTTTTTTTTTATTCTAGTAATTGATTTCTTAAATTAAAGCTGAACAAAAAAGTTTTGAAGGTGTTTTAGAATCCATTAATCTTTTTCCTTTTGTGCTGGTCATATAAATGCATATTAAAATCCTATTAAAGCTTTGGGTTAAATAGATTATTTAAGATTTTCAAAGAATATATTTGCTTATGCCTCACTTCACTTAATTAATTTCCAAAATTCCTTTTGATAAACTTTTAAAACTGAAAACAAATTAACATAATAATTCTTGGTAACATAACCTAAAGTGAAAAAACAAACAAAAAAGGTGTATTCAACGGGAAGGGGGGGGGCTCTTTATTTTCAATTTATTTCTAAAGAAGAGGGAGAGTTTCTGTGCACGACTAGAAAATTTAAGGGAAACTACACAATGCTTTGATTTTACAAGAATAATTTTATACAAAGGAAGCAAAGCAAATTTGTTAACTTGAATAAAATATATACATCTAGATCTAGGTATACCCAATTCTCTTAAGGGATGAATATAAATTGATATTCACAATTACCCCATCTGTAAAATTACTGGAGGAATAGTTTTGCTTGTTTGTACAACCCAATCAAGAAAAGTGCGAAATTCTTTAGAGACAAGTATAATTTACAATTAAATGTCCCCTCCTTCACAAGGTTCTATCTCATATTAAAAAAAAACAAAATTTTTTAACATATTAACAAGTAAATTTAAAAAATACTAATATTTGAAGACCCTAGTCTAAATTAAATTTCATAGCTCCGACATGCAAGTGTTTATAGATAGAATCATTTAAAAATTAACCAACTAAAACTCCTAATATAATGTTGCGTTTTATTGATGCTCTGTTTATGGATACATTTTTTGTTGTTTTATTTTGTTAATCTATGACAGATAAATGATTGATCACTTGCCCTAGAATTTTTTAAAAATATTTTTTTTTATTTTACATAAAAAGGCAAATGAAAAATATTAGTCTTTGTGAATCATTAATGATATCTGTTAAAAGTATTTTTTGACTTTGAATTGTACAGCCAAATTGTTTAGTTTTTTTATTAACAGCTTCGCTGTTTATTGATCAAATCATCCTTGTTTTCAAATAAGATTTATTACTTTACAAAAGAAGACGAAAGGAAAGGTAAAAATCGGCGATTGTTGAGTTTCTGAAATAGTTCAAATTGTTTAAGTTTACTAACCCTATAATACACTAATATTTCGAATATTAATGACCAGTGGCTTCGCACCTAGCTTTTATAGGTTTGACTCAAGAATGGGTTAAGGTGATAACCGTCCCCCACAGAACATACAAAGTGTTTGTTAAAATAAAAACAAAACTTGGTTTATTTAAAACTAATCTTTCTCCACGGCCAATTCCTTTGGGAGGGTCTACCTGACATATTACATAATAAATATATATAAAAAAAAAGACTTTTTGTGCAGATATTTAGACACACATACAGAAATCCTTATTAGAACATGCTGATGACTTTTAAACTTATTAATATAAGACGTAAATAATATTCTACTTTTATTTCAGAATAATTAAACCTTTTTCATTTAAACATGACCAACATTACGTACTTTATACTTTATCTATATATTATACATGTACATAATGTCAATATGAAATAATTTTGTTTTATAACAATACAAGTCCCATCTTTGACAGGGATACAATTTGAAGTAAAATTGAGATATGAATAGCTACTCTTCCTTCTAAGATAGGAAATACCTTCCAATTTTAGTTGAAATTACTTCTTTCTTGTCGAGGGGACAAGAAAGGATGACACTTTAAAAAGTAGCATAAATAGTTTTTATTTCTTACGGATAATTAACTATGACTTACGTCAGATTGAAGATTTAGGAAGCTGGTATTAATGCTAAATATTGCACCTTATTTACGTTACAGTATGCTTTACCTTTTTGACATTTATCAAGACTGCCGAATAAAGTAAGATATTATACTGCTTTGCTACTAAAATGGTCAAATTGTTTAAGGGATAAAATTGACATAAATACATTTTTCATTAAAACGTATTGACAACTTTTTTCAGTTCTTACTGACGCACAATAATTTAGTTTGGGGAAAAAATATGCATTAAAAATGTTTAGAATTACTTTCTCTTTCTTATATACATACATAAGAAATGTTTGACAGTTAAGGTTTAAAATAATAATAACAATATTCTAAAAATTTAAATAAGATTTACAAAATAAAAGCCTTTCTGAAAAAATCTTTTTTAAAGTTGTAAATGATACGTCAACCTTTGTATAAAAATTAAATCTAAAAGTGAAAATAATTTTGGAAAAACATGCAAATTTTAATTAAGTGTTGATTTAAGATGCAATTCTTGTAAGATGCACTACATATTAAATTTCTTTCTCTGGGAAAAAATCAAAATGTAACATCTTACTTCATAGGATTCTTTTCAAAATATTCATCCATTGCATTGTGCATGTAAAAATATGTTTAAAACGAATTTAATAATTTAAAAAGCCTTTTTTGAAACAAATTATGATTAACCTTTAATGACATTTATTGAGATTAAAACCCTATTTTGTTGTTTCATAGATTTAAATGAAGTGGAACATCCAACTACTTTAAAATACGGTTCATTTATCCTGAGAAATACGACTATTGATTATAAATTGATATACACATCCAATTATGAAATTTACAAAGTTACCCACTTGTAGATGAAAATTAATAACTAAAAAGTTTGAGTACTGCTAGTTTGTACCATCCAATCAAGATTTGATGAAAGACCTAAGAGTTTTAAAGTGTACGATTAATAAAACTTTACATTACAATATCCCCTACCTTTGTAATCGATATATTATTACTTGAATGTAGCACCAGACTTTCATGTACTTTATTAAATTGATACTCGCAGATGGCTAACCCCTGTACTCCTCCTTTCCTACTGGATGACCAAACTGATCAATAAATGAGGTTCATGTTGGCAACCTAAATTGACGAAAAATTTTCCCCTGTCAATATATCATTATCCAAGTATATTCTATATCCATTCACTTAGTACATATTTTGCATATTTTAAACAGTTTAACTTTGGCAAAGTAGTTAACAATATAAAAGTTTTAATAAATAAATTTTCAAGTTTCATTAAAAAAGAGACTTAATAAACGTATGAATTCCTATTGGATGGTTAGTTAATCTTCCTTCCAATTCTTATGGGCAAAAGTCTGCCATTGCTAGCCAGTAAAAGGTTAAAATCAACATGTTTTAAATGGACGACATTCTGGTAACGATTATAGCGTTGCTAGGTTTTCTAAATCGTATCTAGCTGTAAAGGAATCACAATTCCGAGTTTAAAATCAATAGGACAGTTCTAAAATACCTAAATTAACGCAAAAAGCTACCCGTTGCGGACAGACGGACCGACACTAATCATAAAAAAGCTTCGCTTAAAAATTAAAGACTTTCTGGAACAATTTAACCCGTACGTGTTGAACTACTTATTTCAAATTAAACGAGGATAAAAGTGTCGAAAAGTAAGTAGCGCAGCAAAAAAGTCAATATTTTAGAAGCAGGAATAGTATAAAACAATGGATAAGAGATGTTATATTCTTTTGATAGCTCATTAAAAATTTATATTTATTTTTAAATAGTCTATAAACAATGAAAATAAGGTTGAAATCCTTACTTACTAATGAACTCACAGAAATTAATTATAGAGAAGCTACGTTACTCTAAAAACTTCCAGGTATTTTCTAACTGTCTCCGAAAAGTATTGTATTTCGTCTAGTTGTCCAGGATACAAATTTGAATGTAAAATATACTCTAGAAAAGATTTTGGATTTTTTGTTCTGATCTAATACAATTTTAAAAATTGCTTAGGAATCCGTAATTTTTTTGGTCAATCATCGATGGTTTTAATAACTTTTTGTATTTTCAGTAGGAAGGGAAAAAGTCATTACCGAATATTTGAAAGAAGAAAATATTTTTTTTACAGTGTTCTCTGATTTGGGTTAATATGCCAGTGTCTCAATTACACGTTGCTTCCGCAAGCTAAATAGTTAGGCTTTTAAAGGATGACACAATATATAAAAGTAACAGGATATCTACTTTGGTGTCTGTCTTTGTGCAGCTAAGGAGCTTAAGACCACTGAATCGATATAGTTCTCCTTTAAAGTGATGCTTCGCATAGCTCCAGAAAGGATCACAACAATTGAAATGGTCCCTGGAAAAAACCTCCCCCTCACACCCTATAAAAAAATTATTTTGTTACTTTTTCTTCTTTCAACTAAAAATGAAAGTGAAGTAAAATATACAGAATGAAAATCGATAATTTTCGTGTATCAAAAATAATCACATAAATCAAAGTATAAATTAATAGATCTATAATATCATTTTTTTAATTTTTACAATATAGGCAATGCAGTGACGCACAACAAATGAAATATTTTTATTTCTTTTGCACATTTTACATACTTTTTGAATATTTAAAGTGACAAATTATGCAAATATGGATGACAGCATACAGGAAACTGAATGTCACCCTTTACTTACAATTATATCCCATTAAAAAAGTTCATAAGATTAACTTTCTTGGTTATTTTGTTAGTCTGTGTGTCATCAAAGATCTCTATAATGGCCAGACCTCTAGAAAAAATATGTTAGTTCTGAATATGCAGGACGTTTATATTGCAAAAATTGAAAGGTATTTATATTACGAACGTATGTATTGTATACGATGTCTAAAATCACAATAAATTCACTATGTCAAACAAAAAAAAATATTGCATTGTGACAAGTTTTATGATCCTGTCCAGTATACGTGTGGACAGCTTTGTAGTCCAGTAACATTTAACCTGACCCCTGTGTAACTTATTCCTTATCTTGACCGCTCACTCACCACCAGCTCCCCATTCCTGCTCTTTCCCTTCTACGATACCCCCCTCTTCGAAAATTATTCGCACTGTCCCTTTTCCATATGCTTTTGAAAAAGCATTGTTAATGCTCGTACAAAATTGTAAAATTTGTCAATTTAAAAAAAAAATTCTGAAATATACATTTAAAATTTCTAAAACACTTTATATTTTTATGAGTAAAGAAACTCTAAAGGTCGAACGAGCTAATGTACCCGTTATTTAATTAGAACGGTTCAAATAAACTCTATTTTTATGTAATTCATCATACCAAAATGATGAGTTATGCACAAGATACTAAAGTAAAAGAAGGGGGAATTCCTTGGCCTCGATAACTGGTTCAACTCATTATCATACATAACACAGTTAGGATCTCCAGACAAAGATCGCGCAATAAAATTTGTGTCATTTTGTAAAAATTATTATCTTACTAATTTATGTTTAACTTTATCTTTAGCATTCATAAAAACTTTATCTTAAAGTTATTTTCTTGCTGTTCTAAGAAAAATTTTCTCACAGTATGGACATAGGCATTATTGACCCCAGACTTTACAAGACGTTTCTAAAGATGTCAAATTTGTTAATATCACAGCAAAAAAAAACATATTTCTTAGCCTTAGAGTGAACTTTTTATTTTTATTTGCAAGCTTTTAGAAATATACTAATACCTGGCGATGCCTTTTCTATTCAAGGTATTTATCTAATTAAGCAAAATTATTCCTTTAGCTTACAGTATGAAGTATTATAGTATACTATACTAGCGGCTTCACCCCTAGCCTCTAAGAGCCTTGCCCCATGAGGTAATTAAAAAAAAAAAATTCTGGTGACAAAAGGACATCATTCTACTTTGTATTATAGATAATAATACTATGCTGTTATATGAAAATGGTCATGAATGACATAATATATATTGGCCAGGACGAGGTATAAAATTTTAGAAAGTAAAATGTTAATAACTTAATATAATGGAAAACAAAGACTTTGAAGTTAAATAAAAGGTTAAAACAAATTGTTCGTTTCCAATAGGAAGAAATAGTTGTTCTATCATTTTGTCCAACTATTAGGCTAACATTTTTTTGGCTAACATGAAAAATAACTCGGCCATTCTTTAGAAAGTTTATTTAACAACGTTTTGCGGGGATTTGGGGGATATTTAAATGAAATAAAGACTGACGGACAATTTGAGTTAAAGATAGGATTATCATTGCTCTGGGGAATCTTCACTAGAAATTTAAATTCACTTTACAGCTGCTTTAACTCTTTTCTAATGACTGTTAAACAGAAAAAAGGAGTACTGTAAAGAAAAGGTTATTTATAGAACAGAAGCCCATTTTTTAGTAATATTAGAAAACTCTTTTATATAAAAGCCTCTTAAATCAAATTCAAGAAAACGTTAGTCCAAGGAGTAGATTATCTAAAGTCTTCACAAAACGTTTAAGCCTTTAAGCACTCAAAATAATTGTTAAAAAATCTGCAGACATCTCCTTAAATTTGTGATTTCACATTCCTTAGTATTAAGCATAATACAATATTCAAGAATAAATTTTGCCCTATTATCCCAAGTCTTTAGAGTTGCAAATTTTTCACCAAGGATGATCTCATTATACGGGCCGCGAATAGTAACGTACTTTTTTTTTAGTAGCACAGCAACTTTAAATTTGGGGTATGTCAGTTAATAAGCAAAGTCACAAAATAAAAAGAATGAATTAATCTTAAAAAAGAAGCTTCTTATGGGTCCAGGAAAGGTTGATAACTAGTGAACAATCCTTTTATTGGTAATAGGCAAAATCCAATAAAAAATTGAATGCTAGTCTAGGAGTTTTTAAGAATGAAATGGATATTATATGTAAATGTTCTAAGACTTACAATGGATTGAAGTATTTAAGACTTGAAAATTCTAACTTTTAGGACTTCTTATTAGGATTTGGCGTCATAACGTAAGATTGGCCATCCAATCAATAGGGCCATCTCCGAGATTTTATGTAGCCCGTAGAGGATTATAGAGTTAGTTTTGCCAAGTGAAATCAGAATTAAAGATTTTAATAACAAAATACAAAGACAAAATCTTCTAAATATAATAAACAAATGATCTAACATCTAAATTTGCGAACTTGAGGAAAAACATTAAATATTGTATTTTTCATCTCGTAATTTTGTTTTTTATGAATATGTTTTGTTGATATTGATTTGCTAATGGGTGTGCTATAGCTTGCACACAAAAAATTATCAATGCGCAAATTAATATTACGGAAAAATAATAAAAATTATGTATTAAAATGTGCAAACTCCTATAAAATTTCAAGTAACTAGCAGGGATCTGAAGGATAGACAATTGCCGATTAATTGATGTACATCCCTAATGATGATACACAAAACTACCCCATCTATAGATTACAATTAGTGGTAAATGTTTGGACACACAATGAATAAAATCAAAATAAGGTCCCCAAAGTTGTTAAGCCAAAGAATAGGAAAAATTTATTATAAACTAGCGTAATAAACAGCCAAATGTCCCGAGTAATTAGGGTTTCGTAAGTCTTAATTATTCCTTAAATCTTTTTAAGGATTTTGCCCATGGTCAAAATGTTAGAAGTTAAAAAAGAGTTTCCTATAAAGCGTTGTTTCGAAATCAATAAACTTAAAACAGAACCACATTGAAGCAAAGATGTCCAAGCCTTTTTAGGGGGAGGGGGCATTGGTAAAATGGACTTTCAGACAAAGAATCGAACAATCAAAGGGTTGGTGTTTTGTCACTCTGCTTAATATCTCGGTGCCTGAACTCGAAAAAAGACAATGCTCCTCTAAGTTATTGGACCTGACGTTACAGTGTCAAGGACAGCAGTCCTCCCCATACGCGGTAACCTGGTTGTTATGCAAGTGTTATAGCACACCCTGCTAATGATCAGGTCATAATTTCATCACCACAGATTAGGATGTTTACAATCTCGTGTGGAAAGTAAAAGTTCTAGTAGCGCAGCTACTTAACTGCTAAAAAGGGCCAGAAATATTATGGATAACAGAAATGAACCCCTAAATTTCCTTTATATTAAGGTTTAAATACTTTGCAGTGAAAAAATCACAGAAATTGCATCGTTTTACAGACAATTTTCCACGAACATAAAATCAAAACAAGATTGTTAACCTCTTGGACCTCCGGCCCCTCGTGGCTGACAAAACTCGTTTTAATCTTATGATTTTCCTTTTAATATCTGCGGAAAAATGTCTATAATACGAAGCGATAAATAAAAAACTATTCCAATAGGGCACCTAATTCGATTTATTATCTATTAGATCAAAATCGGTACTGAACTATACTTTTAAAAAACATATATTGTAATATCAGCATTTTTACTTGAAAAATCTTAGAATTAATTCCTGTTTTGTTGGCTCTAGCAGTCGGACAGGATAACAACACAAAAATTTATCCTATAGTATTTTATTATCTTTTCTCCAGAAAACTGTTTGAAATACGTCGGCATGAACAGTAATGTTCTTGTTTATTTGAGAATGCAAATATAGAGATGTGATAATGTTTATTGAGATCACAGATGTTTATTCAGAAAATAATTCAGTTTCAAATATCTTATTTAATGTACATTAGTGTGGCCCAAATGAAGGTCTTAATCGCTTTTCAATGTGCGGAATGTAAAAATAGGTTATGTATTGTTTGTAGATTTTAGCCCTATAATTGATTTTAAGAAAAAATCTATCGCTATTTCGTCAAATGCATATTTATTTTCACCTTTACTTCCCCAAATTAAGAATGCCTTACACCAGATATAAAGCAAAACATCAAATTTTCTGTCTGTTTGTTTACAAACATTGAAATAAAATATTAAAATCACCAGGAATAAACATATGAAGAAAGAAAGTATAAAAATTTATTTTTGTACAATTACAATAATTTGGGAAAGCTAATTCATACTGCAAAATCATTGAAGAAAAATAATTAAAGATAAGCCTTACTCTTTATTCCTGGTTTAA
>LS055982.1:0-13416 GCA_900241095.1 Acartia tonsa | reverse complement strand
TTTAGTCTTAAATTGTACATTTTTATATCCGCAGGAAGCTATTTTTAATAAGCTGCGATAAATAACTATAAGCTTTTACAAAATATGGTTTCTAAATTATTAGGTGAAATCATAAAGATTCCCAAGAATACAAACCTGCTGTTTGAAAGCGAGGATGTGGCTGAGGCTTCTCCTGCAACAATTTCAAGGTTTTTTTGTCAATAGTTTTTTTGGCCCTATGTCTATTAAGATCTCTAAAAAGATATAATTGTCATTAGATTTAATTCAAATTAGGTCATTTTAGTAGAAAAGAATCACCTTATGTAATAACTTCTCTAGTTAGGCTTATACAAAAATACACCCTGCTTACAAAAAAGAGTGGTTTGACAAGCACTAAAGAATTCTTAAATACATTATTATCAGGGCTCGGCAGCCCAAATTTATACTCGTTTGAATGCTTTGAAAATCTGTTTCGAAAGAGGGTTTGTCATTTATAGGTCTATTTTAGACATCCAGCTGATTTTAAAATTGTAAAAGGTTGATTTCCCTGAGGATTACAGACGGCTGACGAGCCCTGATACTTAGTCCTACTACTTTTTTTTTATTTGCCTGTTGCTAACAGTGAATATTTTAAGGTGTGGTATTTTATACCTGGACGAGACCAAGTTGACCTGGCAGACAATTGTCACAACTTGGATCAAGGGACTTCCAGATGCTATCAATAAAGGATTGAGGTAAGATATTCAGCTATGCATGGTTGTAAATGTAGTGTAAGGAGCGTGGGTGGCGGACACGACGGGCGGATTAACTAAAGTCTAGTTACGTAGGGAGGCTTCGCTTTAACTTAATAACATAGGTTACAATTGTAGAAGTTTATTGAAGGCAGACACAAACTATATTCAATAAGATATAAACAGATTACAATAGTTAGGTTGGGTTAAAATAGGATTTAACGATATTCCTTCCCATTATTTATTTGGAGGAAGTATCAGGCAGAATACAAAAATAGAATTAGAATTAAATAAGCATAATAAATCTACTCAAAAATATTAAAAAGCAAATTAACATTCTAAGGAGCATTGCTACTATACATGTCGGTCTGTCCTGCTACTTAAACATACTATCTGATATTAAACATAGAATATTAATTCCAGTTTTGTTCCCAAGTAATTAATAGTATATTTTTCATTTTATTTTTATTAGAACACAGTACGATACATGTTTTTTTTCATTTTGGCTCGGAACAGTTTTTCTGTTGGAGTTAAAAGCTGCTTTGATTAGTCATTTATTGTGCTATTAAATTTAAGGAATCCTCAATTTCAGGCACATGATAGAAAACATGTTCCTGCGGTTCTGTCCGCCCCTGCTGCAGCTACTCAAAAACTTCCCCAACAACAGAATCAGCACAGAGGATAAGAATATCATCCGGGGCTTCATGAACATATTTGACTGCCATCTTGGAATCTTCAACGACTCCTGGTCCAAGGGAAAGTCGGAGTCGGAATTGAAACCGGTTCTCGAAGGCAAGGCTTTGTCATTTTAATACTTTTATCGTACTACAACTCTAAAATTACAAATTACTTCTATGGAATGCTTTTTAAAAGCTGCTAAACTCATTGTGACTGCTTTCAGTCGCATTTTTTAGCATTGAATTTATTCAACAAGGAGCTTAGTGCACCAATGCATTGGCAGACTGTTCCTTAACTCCTTTAATATAGCTTTTATTTTATTTTTTGATGATTACTTATTCAAGGATTCATTAACTTATGAAAGTTTCATTCTTTTTAATCAAGATTAGATATGATATTTATTACATCGTATTAGAGACAGTTTTCCGCTGATATTATTATAACATTAATTCCAGCGGTTATTGATTGGTTTCGAAGCCATACTGGATAATAATTCATTTCCATTAAAATTTTGAAAATGTAATTTATTATTTTTCAGGGATATTCTTATACTCGTGTGTGTGGGCCCTAGGTGGGCTGTGTGACAGGTTTCTGGGGGAGAAGTTCAGCAACCTGTTCTACGAGCTGATGGAGGGGGACCTGTCCCCAGAGATCAGGCAGGAGCTCGGCATCACTGTACAAGTTTCTGGCGTCCAGGTACAAACTTTTTGTTATGAATTTAGCTTGCGTTAGAATTAAAAAGGTTTTACTGCCTAATCCTACATAGTACATAGCGATGACAGAAACCCCCCTCCACTAATTTTAAAAAAAATTACATGATGTAGGAAGGGTTGGGTTGATAGAGCATACCCCTGCTGGGCCTAACCTTGCACTAACTCTGTTGGGCTGGACCCGAAAAAACCTAACTTAGGTTAAAACACTAAGATACGAAAACCCCACTCCCCTGCTCACATTTTTCAATTTATTATAAAAGGGGGGCTGCACTACGGAGTTCTGTGGTTGTTAGGAACTTGAGAGAAACCATCTATTAACTACATCCATATTTAAGGTACCCTATTCCCTGCCCGTGCCGAAGATAGGTGACGTCTTCTCCTATCAGCTCTCCATCCACAACAGAGCGGAGTGGGTCAAGTGGGATGAGTCACTGGACCCCTCGGCATCCTTGCCACGGGACATATACGCTGGCAACATGATCATCCCGACCTTCGAGGCTATCCGGTATCAGCACGTGATGAAGCTCTTGCTAGAGAATGATAAACCTTTTATTCTTTCAGGAATTACGTTGTTTAAAACATTGAAAATTCATTGAAAAAAATCATGTAGCGTAGCAAATTACCTTAAAGTGAATTTTCAAAATAAGTTATAAGATTTTGACGACAAAAGAATATAAACATTTTCAAAAGGCATTAAATATGAGAAAATTAATTGTTTTCTGTAGGTCAATGAATTATATTTTGTTGTTCTTAATGTTTTCTGAAGTAAAAAAAAATGGATACAATTTGATTTGAATTGTGTTGAAAGGGAAATTTTTATTCTTCGGATGAAAAATACTTTTTAGTAGCGAAGCTACCTTATGATTCACATTGTCTGTACGTCCGTAACGCTATGGGGGAAATGTAATTTTATCAATGGTTATTCAAGAGTTACAGCTGATTTTTTTGTGAAATCCCCTACGCCAATAAAAATCCAGTATGTATTTTACTTCGTCCGTCCGTCGGTCAGTCAGTCATGCTATTTAATATGAATATTAAAAAATATACAAATATTCTAAATTTTTTATTTAACAAATACTCTTAAAATCTTCTTGTCCGTATTCCAATGATTTTTTGTGCTTCGCTTCTTATGGATGTTGTCATCCATGTTTAAAAAGTAATTAAATGTCTAAACAACAATGTGTATATACTCTAGGACCATCTGGAACCGGCAAAACTGTGTATATTCAAGACCTACTCAATACGAAACTAGACAAGGAAAAATTTGCACATTCCTCTCTCTTCTTCACCCGGGTCACCCAACCAGTCACAACTCAGGACGTCATCATGAGCAAGCTGGACAAGCGTCGCAAGGGCGTGTACGGTCCCCCGCTGGGCAAGAAGTTCATTATTTTTGTGGATGATATTAATCTGCCTGAAAAGGATGCTGTTCGGTCACAAGGCCCGATTGAGGTGCTGCGACACATGTTGGATCATCGTATTTGGTATGACAGCAAGGAGTTGTTCACCATGAAGATCATTGACACCATGGTCATAGCCGCCATGAAGCCGTCCAATGAAGAACAGAAGCAGATGTCGAAACGCTTCATGCGCCACTTTAATACTGTGTACGTGGACCACTTCCAGGACAGCACCATCACCGCCATATTCTCACGTCTCGTTCTATGGCATTTGGACACCAAAGGGTTCAGCAAAGATTTTGATCCATGCATTGAGCAGGTTGTCAGTTCAACGCTTGAAATTCACAAGTTTGCTGTAAACGCGCTGCGTCCCACCCCAGACAAGACACATTATCTCTTTAACCTGCGAGATTTTTCGCGCGTTATTCTGGGAGTGCTGTTGTCAACCCCGGAAAGCATGGAAGATTTGCGGGCGATGAAACGTTTATGGGTGCACGAAGCCATGCGGGTGTACTACGACAGGCTGGTCGACAACGAGGATAAAACTAGTCTCTACACCAAGATACAGGATGTTACGAAGCAGTGTATGAAGGAGAACTTCAATATATTGTTTGACAAGCTAAAAGACACAGACACCAATGTGGTAACCGAGGACAAAATTCGAGCCCTGCACTTCTGCGATTTCCTGGATCCCAACGAGGATGAAAAGTTTTATCGGGAGAACACAAATATGAATCTTTTGCGAGAATCGGCCACGTCCTATTTGACTGAGTATAATACGACAAGCAGGAAGCCGATGGACCTGGTCCTGTTTCACTTTGCACTGGAGCACTTGTGCAAGATCAGCCGGGTGCTGAAGCAGCCTCAGAGCAATGCTGTTCTCATTGGAGTTGGGGGCTCAGGGAGGAGGAGGATTAATATTTTTAAACCTATTTAGTCACTTTTTATATCATTAATTCTATTTGGTATTAGCCAAAGAAGTATTTGACATTGGACTGTAAATTACACTGGTACCAAAAGTTTATAACCATGTCATATTATTCGTTGGTAAAAACTTTTTTTTGGAATATTGATTGGTTGGTTTCAAACATGTAGTGTTCAAATTTTTCAACCAATAATTATTATCTACAAAAGTGTAATTTTTGCTTATTTTCATTGGAGATTATGCTAATTCATCGTCCATTGTCCTCTATCTTATTATAGAAAAAGTTTCATTATATAGACCTTCAAAGAAGTTTTTTTTTGCGTTTCCTTTATTTTGACCAAAGTTTTCCCTTTTAAACTCTAGAATAATTTCCCTTAGGGATGAACTGGGGATACCCCAAAACATATTGTTATTATACTTCAGGAATGGGCTTTTTTCCGGGCAATATATCTAATAATATATCTCAAATGTTATTATACAGTCAAAATGCATATAATCTCAATAATTTCAATAATGGATTTACTTGGATCTTAAGCCTGATTATCATGTACTTTTAAAAAGTGAACTTTGTAGTTGGCTAAAATAATGACCCCACCAACCCCCACCCACCCCCTTTACCCTATCACTTCCCCTCTTACTGGTAGAACGAACTGACCAATATTTTTCCCCTTTCATAATATCCACGTATATTCTATATCTATTAATATTTGCCTCCTATCCTTTATATGACTGTAGGTCGTCAGAGTTTGACCCGTCTGGCCGCCCATATATCTAGCCATACCTTCCATATGATTGAGATGACCAATACATACAGCTTTAAGGGTAAGCATTCTAGTTGGATTTTTTAATATTTTATTTTAAACATTTTATGAGATTCTTAACAGGTAGAGAGGGGACATTGGGCTATTACACTAGTCCCTAAAGTTTTTAAAATGAGATTTTCTTATTCGTTGACTTATCAACTTTGGGAACTTTTTTTCTGGATTTTTATTGGTTGGTTCATTAAGTTGAGTGTTAAAACATTTCAACCACTTATTGTAATCTACAATGTGTATCATCATTGGGGATGTATATCAATTTATCGGCCATTGTCTTATCTCTTTATATCCCTGGATTATTAAGATGCATCTCGTATTTGTATCTTAAGATCTCTAAATATGAGTCTAAGGTTTTTATCTTTGGGATTGGTTGACAAAAAGGAACACAAACCTCTACAAGAATAATCAAGTTCCAATGAGCCTAACAAAAATGAGATAATTTTTTTTCCAGTATTGAATCGAAACCGATCAATATCCGCTGGATTAAAACCGGTTCTCAGGCATACTGAAAAATCATGTATAGCATCGTATTACAGAAAACTTTCCACAAATAATAAAATAAAAATCATAAAATGAAATTCGTTAGCCCTGGTTTTATTCTTATGATTTTTCTTTTTGATATCCGCGGAAAGCTGTCTATAATACGATGCAATAAATAACTATTGCAGAATGGCGAGTGGATATAAAGAATGTGTTGAAAAAATTTAGCCTTGAACTTAATCATGGAGTTCTGTTCCTGTATGGAAGCCAACTGAAGGATCCAAGGGATATTAATATACAAACAGTACATGTATAAGTATAGATTTATAATCCAGACAACTAGCTGGCCTAAGTGGTGGAGACTTTTTTCGTCTGCTAGCATATAGCTTTCTGCTCGTTTTTAGCGACTTGGCTGTGGTAATATTTCCGTACATATAGCTTGTGTCTCTTCTATTATTTTACTTTAAAATACAAACAGTACAATTATGCCAACACTTTCTACAACATTAAAAGTTATGATATAAATAGTTAAATTAGGAAGCAAAAAAATAGTGTCCTTATATGCGAAGCAGCTTATAGATTCTAAAAAAAAGTGGACAAATGTTACAAAGCTTGGCAGAACTATCCAAATTGACGTTATATTAGAAGGAAATATGACGGCAATCGGCATAGTTCAGCCAAATGTTAGAACATGTGTCCTCTTTTTGTGAGACACTTTATGTTGCTTGCTAAAATGCTTCCTTACTAAAAAAAAGGCATCTTAAAAAGAACTTTTTTGAGATTTTTAAAAAGATGTCCCTTGTTATTTTAAAGATGTTATGAGGATATCAACAACATCTTAAATCTGGGAGAAGTACCATGTATCTTTAATTTTGAAGAAAAGAATGAGATTATTGAAAATATGAAGGTAAAAAATCCTTTTTTTAGTATGGCTTTGAAACCGACTAATATCCTCTGGATTGTAACCAATTCTCAGCCATACTGAAAAATCATGTATAGCTTTGTATTACAGACAATTTTCCACGAATATTAAAATAAAAATTATAAAATTAATACCTTTTTTGTTAGTCCAAGCCTTTGGCTCTTCGGGGCTAACACAATCGGTTTAAATCTTAAAATTGTTCATAATAATATCCGCAAAAAGCTGTCTATTATATGGTGCGATAAATAACTCTTTACTTTCTCCAAAGTCTCACACCACACTCAATAACTTCTGTGCACGTGCCTTAATTGACCTATAAAACTCATTTTTTACCAACAAACTGTTAAAATATTATGAAGTTTAAAATCTATTGAAAAAATAGCATGAATGTATATAGGGAGTACAAACGTAAAATGATGTAACAGAAATTAATTGTCCTTTACCTAAAATTTGGCAGTAATTTGATATCCAGATTCAATCAGATATGCTTTCATATTATTTTTATTTTAGGCATTAGAGCCACAGCTGGACAAATCTTTGCACACAGAAGGTGGAGCCCAGGAACTTTTCAATCTTTTTATAAGGTAGGTGGGTCCCAGGAACTTTTAAATCTTTTCATAGGGTTGGTGGGGCCCAGGAACTTTTTATCCTTTTCATAAGGTAGGTGGAGCCCAGGAACTTTATAATCTTTTCATAAGGTAGGTGGAGCTCAAGAACTTTTTATCCTTTTGATAGGGTAGGTGGAGCCCTGGAGCTTTTTATTCTTTTCATAAGGTAGGTGGAGCCCAGGAACTTTAAAATCTTTTCAGCAGGTGCAGACATTAAAGTTAAGCTTCCTTTAGATGCATCGAATTAGGCATTTAGATCTGTCCTATTATTACAAAAATTGCATTGATTTACTTGCAACTTTTTAATTATTACAAAACATATTAAAATATATTATGTAAACCTTTCAGAATTTTGTCTATATTTCTTTTGATATTTTAGTTTCTAATATTTTCCATTTGAAGGTTAGTTAAAGAGAAGCTGCACATAGTGCTGGCCATGAACACAACCTCGTCTGACCTGCGGGCCACCCTCCGGGACTTCCCGTGCCTTCTGAACTGCTGCACTGTCAACTGGTTCACTCACTGGCCCTCGGATGCCCTGCACTTTGTGTCAGAGAGCTTCCTGAAGGATATTGAGCTGACCCAGGAGGAGCTGCTGGGATGTATCAATGTGTCAGAATATTTCCATACTTATTCAACAAAAAGGGCGGATGAAGCTTATAATAATGATGTCAGGTAAGTTTATTTCCAGTATAGCTTCGAAACCGATTAATATCCAATAGATTAGTACCGGTTATCAGCTATACTAAAAATCATGTACAGCATTGTATTATAAACAATTTTCCAAGAATATTAAAACAAGAATAATAAAATTAGTACCAGTTTTGGTAGCTCTAGCCTTTGGCTCCTCGGGACTAGCAAAATTGGTTTCATTATTATAATTTTTCATTTAATATCCGCGGAAAGCCGTCTATAATACGATGCGATAAATAACTATTATTATTTAGTAAATAAAAAAGAAATATTTTGTACATCTGGTGTAAGATCTAATGAATCCATTTGCACAATATTAAATGTTTTTGTTACAGGTATGATTGTGTGACACCTGCCTCATTTCTGGAGCTTAATAGTCTCTTTAAAACGTTGCTTACAAAGAAAAGGAATGAAGTCAATGATATTAAACAAAGGTAAATTTATATCATTGTATGAATTAGAAGGAAGGAAGGGGACAATGGTCTGTTTATTACACTAGTCCCCAAAGTTTTATGATAACATTTTTCTATTCGTCGGCATTACCACATTGAGAACTTTTATTGAAATTTGATTGTTTGTTCATTAAATTGAGTGTCCAAACGTTATAGCCACTCATTGTAATCTACAGAAGGGGTAATTTGTGTATTTTCATTGGATACACATAAATTAATCGGCCATTGTTGTATCCCTTTAGATTTCTGTTAAATTAGTCGCTTTTGCAAATATGAATAGACGTAAAAAGGGATAAAAGCAGTATTAGTGTTTTTAAATCTAAAAAACTAACAGAAAATATCATCCTGATCCTTATTACAATATTTTTACAATTGTCATCCTTAATAAAGCTTAGTTAAAAATTATTGAGAGGTGGGGGGAGTTTTGTAAAATTATGGTAGTCAAGTTAAAAAAGGTGTAATTTTTCTAACTTTTTATAGGATTACAACTCATTTATTGAAAATAACCATTGCATGCACATAACTGTACATAGAGTAATCTAATTTTTCTTAATCAGGTTTACAGTTGGACTGGACAAGATAAAGGATGCCGCCAGCCAGGTCGGAGTTATGCAGGGGGAACTAGAGGACATACAACCACATCTCACTGCTGCCTCCAAAGAAGTTGACAAGTTTGTTGCTCTGGTTGAGAAGGATGCTAATGAAGTGTCTGAACTGGAGAAGATTGTCAAGAATGAAGATGCAATTGTCACTGAAAAGAATAAGCAGGAAAGAGTTTAATTAGTTTTTAAAAAATTTTACATAAAAAATGTTTTGTTTATTCAATTTCTCTAAATGTAGCCCAGCAAAAAGAAATTAAATATTTGCTTACAATTTGCCCTTAACCATTATATAGTATTGATGATTTATATTTTGCACTTTAAAAAAAATTAAACTCTGACCCACTTATGATCAGGTGAATGTGCTGACCCAAGAGTGTGATGATGATCTTGCTGAAGTTAATTCAGCTGTTGATGCTGCTCTTGAAGAATTACAAAATATTCAGCAGCAAGATTATGCTTCACTTAGAGCATTAAGACAACCCACATCCTCCATCAAGCTGATCATGGAGGCCATGTGCTTGCTGCGTGGCATCAAACCTGACAAGATTCCGGATGGCGGAGCCGCTGGCAAAATGATTGATGACTACTGGGGTCCTGCAAAAAGAATCCTTGGAGAACAAAAATTCATTGACAGCATGATAACATTTGAGAAGGATGAAATTAATCCCAAGACTATGAAGCTTGTTAGAGATAAGTATCTGAATAATAATGAAATAGATCCTGAAGTGAACAAGCAAAGTATTGGAGCTGGTGATAATATTGTTGCAGCTCTTTACAAGTGGCTGCTGGCTATTGATAACTATGACAAAGCAGCTAAGGTGGTAGCTCCTAAGAGAGAAGCTATTCAGAAATTAACAGGAGAGCTGGAAGAAGCAAATAAGTCATTAAGAGAAAAACAAGCAGTCTTTGATGAAGCTAATGAAAAGCTGAAGATCATTCAGGCTGAACTTGCAACTAAAAAGTCTAAAAAGGCTGAACTTGAAAATGAAGTTGAAACCTGTAGCAGGAAATTGGAGAGAGCAGAACAGCTGATTGGTGGATTAGGCGGAGAAAGGGATAAGTGGGCCGAAATTGTTGGAAATCTTGGCAATAAGTATGTAAAGCTGACAGGTGATATTCTGCTGTCATCAGCACTGGTTGTTTACCTGGGATCGGAAGGACAGGAGGACAGACAGCAGATTCTACAAAACTGGATGAAAAAGTGTCAAGAGAACAATGTTCCATTTTCTGATAACTTTTCTCTCTTTAATGTGTTGGGAGATGAAATTACAAGACAAGCCTGGCAATTAAATGGTCTTCCATCCGATGATTTCTCAACTGACAATGGAATTATTACATTCACTTCTAAAAGATGGATTTTAATGCTTGATCCACAGGAAATTGGCAAGAAATGGATCCAATCTGTTGAAAAGAAGAATAATCTTCAGGTATTACGTCAATCTGACACTGAATTCTTGAGAAATCTTGAAAGTAGCATTCAGTTTGGACAACCTGCACTCCTAGAAAATGTTGGAGACAGTTTGGACCCAATCCTAGAGCCGTTGTTGACTAAGCAAACATTCAAACAGGGAGGATCTGTTTGTCTCAAGTTAGGTGACTCTACCTTGGAATATCACAAAGATTTTAAGTTATACATCACAACAAAACTATCCAGGCCAAAGTTTGAAAGAGACACGGTATCCAAAATAGCCTTGGTTAACTTTAGCATCACTAGATTAGGATTGGATGAACAGCTGTTGACAATAACTGTGACAAGAGAAAGACCAGAATTAGAAGAGGAGAGAGCACAACTTATTGTCCAAGCCAATGATAACAGAAAGCAGCTGAGAGACATTGAAAATAAAATCCTAGAGGTATTGTATACTTCTAAAGGAAATATCCTTGAGGACGAAAATGCTATCAAAGTTCTTAGTTCTTCCAAAGTATTGGCTAATGAGATATCAGAAAAGCAAAACAATGCTCTTGAATCTGAAAAGAAGATAGATGAAAGTCGCCAGCCTTATCTGCATGTTGCTGCCTATGTTGGAGTTCTTTTCTTTGCAATCTCTGAGCTGAGCCATGTGAACCATATGTATCAGTACAGTCTATCATGGTTTATCAATCTTTTCTGCAACAGTATTGACCTTGCTGACAAGTCTGAAGATCTTGATGAAAGATTGGAGAGTATCAAGGACTATATGACTCAGGCGCTGTATCAAAGTGTTGCCAGAGGAATATCAAATGCTGACCGTGCTCTGTTTTCCTTCCTGTTAAGTGCTAACATTGCAAAGCATAAGGGGAAAATCTCTGAACAGGATTGGAAAGATTTTATTTCAGTGGTGTCACTTAAGAATCTGGTGGAAACAGATAATGAGGATAATGTGGATTTTGAAGCTTGTGGAAAACAAAATCTTGGGAAACTTGTAGAGATAAGGCCACAGTTACAGCCTGTTCTAGATTCATTCCTTGGGGACAATGGTGCATGGAAGGCAATGGCTGCTGCTGGTGAACTTGGTGATCTGTCCTGTAAGCTGCCAGGAGATCTAGACATGACTGAATTTGAAAAATTAATGGTTATTTCAGCTGTTGATATTAAGAATCTTGTAACATTGACTTATAACTACACTAAAGTAAATCTTGGAGATAAATATATCAAGTCTCCTTTGCCTGACATTCACAAAGCTTTTGTGGACTCATCCTGTACAACTCCAATTGTATTCATTCTTGGGGAAACAGCTGACCCATGTCTGGATATTTACGGCCTTGGTGAGAAACTCAACATAGTTGGGAAACGTCTACAGTTTATTTGCCTTGGTGAGGGCAAGGAGAAAAAGGCTGAGGATTTGTTACGTGAGGGCGTGCAGGCAGGTAACTGGGTGATCCTGCAGAATTGTCACATGGTGCCAGCTTGGCTGCCTAAGCTTGAATACATCTGTGAGACTCTGGATGAAGATATGACAAGTCCAGATTTTAGGATATGGATCACCACAAAGCCGAGCAAAAATTTCCCCATTCCAATTTTACAGAACTGTATCAAGGTGACTCAAGAAGAGCCGAACCAGGTAAAGAACAGCCTAACACAGGCCTTCCCACCAAATCCGATTGTCAAGAAAAGTTATGAATCAATGACGGATGAAATCAAAAGAATGGCTCTGTCCATGGGATACTTCCATGCATTGATCAATGAGCGCACAGGATTTGGTTCTGTTGGCTGGAATGAGGAATATGTCTTCCCAGCAAAAGACAGAGCCTTGTCCCTGGAATATCTTAAGAAATATATTGGTTCAGATAGTATCACTTCACTTCAATCCATTGCTGACTTTATCTGTAACAGTATTATTGGCAGTGGCATTGAGGACATCACGGATTCTAAGACACTGCGAGCTGTTCTTGACAGATTCTGTACTGAAGAAATAATTCGCAATGACAATATCCCGCTGGATAAAACCAATACTTATCAAATATCTAAATATGAAACATTAGAGGATTTGAATGCTTACATCAACGAGCTGCCAATGGCGGCTACGCCCGACATGTTAAGCATCAACATTCCGATGCATTTACACCAAGCAAACCAGGAATCTCGATCTTTTATCCGAAAGCTTGTGCTCACTCAAAACCTAAAAACTCGACGACAGGCAGATCTTACCTTTGCCGAGATCAAAGCCAAGGTTGATGCTGTGCTGGAACAGCTGCCTGATGTTATCACTGTTGACATGGAGAAAGATGAAGCTTTTGATATTGTGTTGCTGCACGAAGTTCAGAACTGGAACAGCCTGATGAATATGACCAAGGTGTTGTTCAAGAACTGTAGGCAGGCCATCCTGGGGGATCATGTGGTCACTGAAGAGGTGGAGATGCTCATGACCTCAATTTGCAACAATGCTGTTCCTCAACAGTTCAAGGTAAATTCATCATAAACAGAAAATTGCCCAGAAACTAGAATATATAAAATCATGATTTTATGGAAATTTCACTTTGTTCCAAAAAGACAATTTTTTCATTCATTTTTTAAGTTTATAGTGCCTATAAAAAAAATTACTTCATATACTACAACTGACCAATGATAGGCCGATACACAGACTAAATTACCAATGGCAGACCATTATACATTTTAATTGACTATTGGTAAACCAGTATGGTTTCATTTTTTGTTGGCAATATAAAAAGCTTCACATTTTTTAGCTTTTTTGGGGTAATATTTTTTTAAAATCATTCAAATAAAAGTTGTTTGTTTTAGGAATTAAGCAGCCCAGCATGTTCGACCATGGATGATTTTATTGCAGAGATATTGGACAGACACGAGTTTTTGTCTAACTGGGTAAATATGATATCTATAATAAAAAGTAAAATGATGTCTGTCCGTCCGTCCGTCTGTCCCTTAAGATCTCGGTAACCACTGAACCGATCAGATTCTACTCTTCAGGGAATATACC